>CM031389.1:14221745-14398389 GCA_018350135.1 Citrus trifoliata | reverse complement strand
ATTTTGTCATGGTGGAAGACTAATCAAGGCAAATATCCTATACTTACAAAGATCACAAGAGACTTTTTGACTATTCCTGTATCAACAGTTGCTTTTGAGTCCGCTTTTAGCACTAGAGGTAGACATTTAAGCCCTCATTCGCAGTAGACTTTCACCCATAGTGGAGGCATTGGTGTGCACTCAAAATTGGTTTTGACTTGAACAAACCTAAAAGGTATGAAAAATTTATTTATTAGACTCAATGAATTTGTTATTATATTGTTATTATTAATTTATCACTAATTGGTTGTCTTGTTCATTATATTTATGATTTACACATTTTTTTATGGAATTCGAGAGGAGGTAATACTTTCTGCAGAGCATTTGATTGATGAAAGTTGGCTGAGTGAGCTATAATAAATGAAGTAGATGATTGAGAGTTCAGTCTTTAGACTAGTGGTTGAAGTTTGAACTTTAAATTGTAGATTTTATGTTATGGATTGTATTTGTGGATGTTAATGCTTTGAAACTTTGAATTTTAGATTCTATATTTGTATATATTTGTTTAAGAACCTGGATAAGGTCATCTGATTTGTATTTGATATTTTGTTGAACGATTTTTTTTTAACACAAGTTGAGTTAAGCAATTTGGGTTCAAACCAGAATTTTTTTGGGTTGAACCTGGATTGAAAAAACCGAGTTCAAATCGGGTCTAATAATAACAATTGTGTGTGTGGGAAAGGCCGAACCTGGACTCGGACATGAAAATTACCATCCTTAGAACAATTTACGTGTATAAGTATGATTGTGCTCTATTTGGAAGAACATGAAGGTAGAGATCACTCTCTAGAATGTGGTGAGTCAAGATATAAAAGTAAAGATGGGAAAGGTTTCTACAAAAGGTGTTCCAATATTTCCCATTAAAAGCAAGGTTAAAGAGGTTGTTTATGTCAAGCATATAGTTTGTTGATATGCAGTGGCATAAAGAAAAATGTATTGACATAGATGGGGTTCTAAGACATCCTGCAAATGTTGATAGGTCGAAGGATTTTGATAAAAGAAAACATCATTAGTTTGCTCAAAAACTTCAGAATGTTAGGCTAGGACTTGCAATGATGGATTAAATCCTTTTGTGGCCAATTTAGGTTTTTCCTTACAATCTCTCACTTTGGAAATGCATAAAAGAACATTTTCGTATGATGTCATTACTTATTCTAGGACCTAAAGCTCCTCGAAAAGATATTGATGTATATCTACAATCCATTGATCGAAGAATTGAAAGAATTATAGGGTGTAGGTGTACAAACATATGATATCTCGAAGGAACAATATTTTGCATGTATACTATAGTATTATGGACTGTAAATGACTTTTCTACTTTGGTTCTAATTCAACCTTAATTTCCAATGCCACAAGATCCATCTTTGACTTAAGGGCCATCTTTAGACTTGTCGAAATGTTCAGTATATAATTGATTATGCACCAGCAAGTACTTCCAATACTCTAAATTAAAAAAATATGCATTTTTTCTACCACCACACACTATCATTATTTTCAAAACTTTTGCACTTTTTACTTTTACTTTTACCAGCTAAAACATCTCCTCACCATTCAATGGTTTCGAAACTGGATCTCGCTTTGCTTTATTATTAAAGGCTTTCTTTTGGTTTCAGAATTCATGGTTAATAAGAAGCCAACGACAATAGCCTAAATATGCATTTTTTTTCCTACTATGTTTTAGTCTACATTTGGGTGTATTTAAATACAATATGGATATGTAACCCACTAAATTACCATATGCTGAAAAGTCATTTATGGTCCATCGCAACAAAACCCTTAGATTAAAGAATTCCTTTTTACTAGCATTATAAGCTTCCACCTTAACATCCTTTGAAGTTTGCAACTCTTTTATCAATGGTGCCAAGTACATATCAATATCATTGCCCATTGTTGAGGACTAGAAATCAATAAGGACAACATCATAAATTTTCATTTTAGACATAGCCACAATAGAAGATCGTATGTTGTAAGAAACAACCGGCCAACAACTGTGTGTGCTACTAAGAGAGCTATGTGGGTTGATTCCATCAACCGATAGCACAAGACGAAGATTTCTAGCATCTGATACAAAGGTAGGTCATTTCTCATCTATTAACTTCTATGATGATGAGTCAATAGGATGTCGGAGCTTACCATCAGCTACCCCTCTTAGTTGCATGCCAAGTCAAATCCTTGGCAGTTTGCGATGAGTGAAACATATGTCTAAGTCTAGGAATGGGAGGAAAGTACCATAAAACCTTCCCCAGAATACCTATCTTATATTTGTCAACATCACCATCCTTTTTTTCCCATCTAGTCACAAGTAGGACAATTAGAAAGCCCTTCATACTCTTTTCTTTAGAGTATACTATCATTTGGGCAAAGCATGTATTGTCATAAATTCTAAGCCTAAAGTAGAAATTGTCTTTTGGGCTTCATACATAGACTCTGGAATTTCATTTTTTTAGACAAAAATTCTTTTTAAAAAACTCAACAGTGTAGTAAAACTATTGTCAGATCACCCAAATTTACCCTTTATATTGAACAACTTCACCAAAGTGCCTAACTTGGTGAATTTTGTACATCTTGGATACACATGTTTCTCAACCTGTGCTAACAGTTTTCTAAATGTCTTAAAATCTCCCTCATAATCCTTATAAGCATCATTGACCATATCCATTGCATTATCATAGTTAAAGGTCGTTGAGTCAAAAGAAATGTCTATATTACAAGATTGTGTGCTATAGCCATCTTCTCATGCCACTTCCAAATTTTATAAGACTTTACAAAACTATGCTAATAGAGATGTTTAGTTACAATTTTAGGTGACCCGTTTTCATACTCAGTTGATAGTCTGCTACAATCAATCCAAGACTTATCCATTATAATTTTAATGAGTTTTAATCCTAGCACATAAAGAGGGCAAACATGAAACAAGAATATTGGCTTTTCAAATTTTCTCTATATTGGCTTTCAAATTTTCTTTCATTAAAAAATAACAAAATAACATTGACTTACACTCGTATGAAACAAAAAAAAAGAAGATCAAAACATGTTGTCCTCACATATTAACCTATATTTGCATATTAAAAAAGCAATCAATAGTATAATACAAAAACAAATGGATCATAGAAACAAGACAAACTCAAATATCCAAAATAATAGACAAAAACAATCAATAAACGAAGTTGGGTTAATCTTTTAAACATATCAAAATGTATTTCATTTACACAGTTTATTACCTGTAAATGCATATTAAGAATTAAAATACATGGCTTTGATCGCATGCACTACAAGAAAAATGTTAAAAGGGTACTCGAACTTAGTAGTAAAGTGTGGATTCTAAAGAAATTATAGCAAATATATCGATCACCAGAACAAAAATTCCAAAAAAGCATATCAACAATTGATAACATCATATTACTTTGACTTAAATAATTCGTATAAATGTATTTGGGACCATGTGTGACAAACTCGATTGCCCCACATGCAAATGCTATTAATACTTTATTATAACATAATTAAAAACATAGTTTCCCCACATCTTTTTTGCTTTTGCGAAAAAGATAACATTTACCTAAACAACAATTCATAAGATACAAATCAAATAATATTTATCAATATATAACATCATGTCATTGAAACAAAATATGAAACAAGAAAAAATAGATAACTTTAAAAAAAAAGAAAAAGAATTAAAAAGTAAAAGTTGATTTGCGAGGTAATGGAATGTAAGTATAACAATCAAAAGCAAAACTAGACAGCTCACTTCAATATTTTTCTCTCTCTCATAGCTATGATAGTAATAGCCTCGTCGAAGTAAAAAGTTTGCTTGTCAAATAAAAAAAAATCTAGATTACTATTATTATTTTGCATTTTCCTTTTTTGGGTTTGCAAGTTCCACATTTATGCAAAAATGAGGAAGCATGGGTTGCAACTACCTTACCCCCTACCTCGCTGACAAAATCAAACACAGACACAGAGCAACCTTATCAGTAGCATTACACAGTCTCAACTTTCTCTACCCATCTCCAACTACATTAACTTTAATCTTTACAAATTGCAAATAAAAAAAAAAGTCACTTTCTCTATCTCTATCATCTAATGCAACTTCTTAACCAAACCCATCATCTCATTCCGTCATTCAGTCAGTCACTCGCTCACAAACTCTCCAAAATACAAAATTACAGTCAATCACTTGCTCACAAACTCTCCAAAATATAAATTACTGTCAATCACTTGGGGCTTTAAACAAAATTAGATGAAAAAGAAGAACAAACCTGGAATTGAAGATTTATGGCTGCAATCCTCTAGTTTGCACAGCAATGTCAGGGTATTGAAGATTCACATCGCATTGCACCATCGCCATTCATGGCCATGGTGGCCCGTTTGTATTCGATCAATGGGTCTGTGATTTGGGTGTTGCCGTTCACTCAGTGCTATTAGTGGCCAATTGAGTATAGAAAACTTAAATGTAGAGAACGATTGGGCGACTAGGGTTTGGGTAGTAGTAGTGGCTTATCGATTGACAGTGTGATGATGAGTTTGGTTAGGTTTAAGTGTTGATTGTGAGAGTGACAGTAACGATGATGTGCCAAGGATTTGATTGTCGTTTAATAGAGAGAGAGTGAAGATGACTATGGTGAGAGCAAGCTGATTCATTGAGGGTGTAATGGTGATTGTGGCTAGGTTTCAAAGCTGATTGTAGAGTGAGAGTGACGATGAGTGGGCCTCAAGTTTCATTGGCCTTCGAATGTGAGAGTGAGAGTGATGATGGCTAAGTTGTGTAGTGTTCAGGACTTAGAAAGTTTTGTTCAGATTTGGCTAACCGAACCATTTGTTTTTTCTTTCAAAATCATTTCACAAGATAAATGCCCCATTTTGGATTTTCAAAAAATTAAAATAATACTTTTGATTTTGGTCAAACACGGTCAAAATAAAATTCCTATCATAATATTTGTGACTGAGTTAATTACTATCATACACATATTATAAATTCTTGATATATAAATATTCCATCACAAGTACATCATTAATCGTTTGATAGACAACAATTCTATTAGGACTCCATCATACTTGCATGATAAAATGATTTCTATTACAAAGTGGCTGTCATCTATTACCAATTTTCTTGTAGTGATTATCAACAACTAAAAAACTAATTAAACTATGAATTAATTTAATTTAGAAAATAATTAATAAAAAACATTTAATTTTATATTATATTTTTAATTAATTCATTATCATTTTATAATCAAATTAACTAACATTGCATAACTAGTTATATATTTGATGCAGCGGAAATTTAAAATTCAAAATATTCCATTAATTCTAAAGAATACTGAAATAAAAGAACAAGCTAAATTCACGTTGATTCAAAAGAATACCGCGAATTTAGGGGTTAAGACTTATTAATTTCGTAAAATACCGAGAATTAACTAACTCAAATACTCACGTAGAGATTTGAAAATTGAAAATATTATTGAAATCAAATCTTTGCTTGTAAAAGCTACAAAGACACTTATTTATACTAACTAAGACTTATCTTAGTTTGATTAGAAAACCTATTTTAATAAGGCTAACACTTAAATTAGGGATAATCTCTTGTTGTAAAGGTCAATTGACACCTTAGAAGTCAATTGTAAGAGTTGTTGAAGTCTTGGAGGCTCGCTTAGTGAAATTCTCAAGCCTGGTGAGCTTAGAGGCGTGGACGTAGGCACGGTTGACCGAACCATGTAAAAAATCACATGTTTGCTCTCTCTTACTCTATCTCTTTATTTTTCACCTCACATTAATTTATTTATTTTGAATTTGGTTGCTTGTTTAAATAGCATTACGTTTCTTAGTTGCTTAAATTTTTAGAAACCCAATTCAACCCCCCCTTGGGTTGCCTAATTAGTATTTCAAACGGTGGCCGCAATGGTCAATGTGGTCGGAGGCGGGTGACAGCGCTCAACTGTTGTCCATGACTTGATGCTGTAATTTTTTTAAAAAACAATCTCTATTTGACTAGATAATTTCAATAGGCTAATATATTATTATTTTCAATAATCATACATGTTTAGAAACTAAATTAAATATTGATGCAGAGCAAGAATTTCCAGAAATCCTAATTGGATTGAAATTTATAATATTTAGGAGTAACCACGTGGATGAACAGTAACACGGTTTGACCCGGGTTGAACAGTAACGCGGTTTGGTTGAAAATAATCCTGTGTGATGCATGTACCATACGCGAGATTTTTCATCCACTGATATGCTGCCACGTCACCTCATCAATCAATGCCACATCATCGATCCGTCTATGTGAACAGTGTCGTGAACAGTAACATAGACAATACCGTACACGTGAATAGTACCATACATGTGAATAGTGCCATTTTTCCTTTTATGCCCCTCCTAAGGTTTTTGACCGTCCTGAGTTCAAAAGTGATGTCCGTTTGCTGTTAAACGCCAGTGCTCAAAACCACACTCTTCAACAACTCGGTAAGAAAATTGACCGTGTTGCCAATCAAGTCTCCCAGACTGAAACTAAAGTGGATTCAATCAGCAGTCGTCTTGATCAGATGTATCTACATCTCCAAGACCGTATCTCTGAGCTCGATGCCGATCTCAGACGGATGATCAACAACCATCTCTGGGGTCCAGAGTTTAATAAAAAAGAAGCTGAGATCAGAAAACTCAAAGCTGAATTATCCAGGATTGATGCTGAAAAGGTTCGACCTTCCCTGTTTACTCACCACAACCTACACCAGTATCTCCTCCAATCTTTGACACATATGCACCTTTCTACACACCATCCCGACCTCCACTTGACAAACAGACTGACCCACAAACCCGTGTTACCTCCAAACCCTTTATCCAATCTCCAGTTACAGCCTCTGGGCAACCTGAAGAGCCAAGACAGTATGAAGCTGTTTTAAACTGGCAAACCAAAAACGCCAGTGCTCAAAACCACACTCTTCAACAACTCGGTAAGAAAATTGACCGTGTTGCCAATCAAGTCTCCCAGACTGAAACTAAAGTGGATTTAATCAGCAGTCGTCTTGATCAGATGTATCTACATCTCCAAGACCATATCTCTGAGCTCGATGCCGATCTCAGACGGATGATCAACAACCATCTCTGGGGTCCAGAGTTTAATAAAAAAGAAGCTGAGATCAGAAAACTCAAAGCTGAATTATCCAGGATTGATGCTGAAAAGGTTCGACCTTCCCTGTTTACTCAACCACAACCTACACCAGTATCTCCTCCAATCTTTGACACATATGCACCTTTCTACACACCATCCCGACCTCAACAACCTATTTACAATCAGTTCTTTGGTTTCTCTCACCTTCAACCATCTTCACCCAAAAAACCAAAATCTAAAGTCAAAATCTCCGAGCCACGTCCTAAAGCCACTCCCTCTTCCTCTACCTCTACAATCCCACCAGACGAATCACCACAAGACATTCCAGAGCCTCCTAAAAAAGATAAAAGCCCAATGGACCAGTATCATTATCATACTGTCCATACCCAATCTTCCGATTCCTCTGACTCTTCTGAGCCTGACACAAATACCTCTTCTTCGTCTTCATCCTATGACTCATCACAAGCCTCCTCTGATTCTGAGTCTGAATATGCTGACATCACTGGCATATTAATGGCCACTGAAACGGCCGATCCAAGTGCCTCTACCTCAACACCTATTGTTGATGACAATCCTTCTGACCAAGCTTCTCAAACAGACCCAGTACCTCCACCAGTTCATGAACACTCAACAAAACCATCTTCAGCATCTTGGTTTACATTTGATGACATTCCCCGTCACAAATGGGCTGCTGGACTCCAATAATTTGCTGCTTGGGTTGATCTCCAGGGTACCAAGCCTAATGCTCAGCCTCAAGCCGTTCTTCGTGAATTCATGGCCCGCTCCACGGGTTCTTTACGAGACTGGCTAGAAAGCTTAGGAGAGTACAGACAACTCCAGTTCATGGAATCCCCGGTTGGTATCGCCCTCAATATTATTCATGAGCAATTCATTGGTGAAAAAACTGCCTCCACTGAAGCAGATAGAAAAGAATATCATCAGATGAAATGCTGTTCTCTCAAAAGACATCTTCTAGATGCTCATTACAAGAGAATGAGTATTCTGTTCTACAAGCTCAATGGTTTCAACGAGCCATCCCTCAAACATGTCTTTATAGCCTCTCTTCCTTCTGAGTTACAACCCGACCTTCAAAGAAAAATCACAGCCACAAACCTAAGCATAGCTGATATCTCTCTGGGAAAAATTTTCCAAATGGCCATGCTATCTCTTGATAAGATCTGTGAGCAAAAAGAATTCTTCAAAGATCTCATGGAAGACAAGAAACCATTCTCTGAAGCTTGTAAAAAGCCTCATCTCAAGATCGAGTGCAAAGATGAAAAAAAGTGTGCTTGTTCTACCAAAAAGAAAAAACATTTTCAGAAACACTTCCACAGAAAATCCTCTTCCAAAAAGCCTTTCCGGTATTTCAAAAAGAAAGATGTTTCTCAGTACCGAAAGAAAAAATCGAACCGTTGTTTCATTTGCAAGAAACGCGGTCACTTTGCCCGAACTTGTCCTCACAAACCATCCAAAGCTGTTCGACTTATTCAACATCTTCAACATTCTTCCTTGTTATCTGAGAATGAGGATGTCGAATCTAATTTTTCAGAACAGTCAGCACAAGATGATCAAACTGCCTTTCTTATTGCAGAATCTTGCGAATCTTCGGATTCTGAAGAAATTTCAGTCATCTCTACAGTCCAAACTGTCAACCATGTTTCCACTATCCCTAGACCTTCTCTCAAGATGTCCATCCTTCCTACCAAATTCCATAAACCTGTTCCTGTTATCGGGTTTATTGACACTGGTGCAGACACCAGTATGATTGATCCTTCGGTTCTTCCCTCAGACTGTTGGGAACGTCATTCTAAGCTCTTTAGAGCCGTTAATGGCGACATCTTTGAAACCACCTTGATTACCAAAAAACCCATTGGTATTCAATTCTTTCCGAATTGCATAATTTGGAAAAAGATTGTAGCTTCCAAACTCCCTGACAAAGATTTGCTTATAGGTTTTGACATTCTTCATCTAGTTAAAAACCTCTTCCTCACAAGTTCTGGAGTTCGCTACAAACAGATGTTCTTGCCCTATACAGATACCCTGCGTCTGTATACACTCTCTGACACCCCATCTCCATACAGTCACATCTCACAAAAGTTTTTAGAGTTCTGTCCAGAAAGCCATTCACAGTTCCATCATCCTTCACCTCTTTGGACAAATGAGAAATTTTTCATTCACCTTCCATTTAAACTCAACGAGGACATAAACCCCACAAAAGCTTCACACCCATGTATGTCTCCTTCAGACCTCTTGCTTGCTAAGCAAGAATGTTCTCAGTTACTTCACCAAGGTCTTATTGAGTCTACTGATTCAGATTGGGCTTGTCAAGCCTTTTATGTTGAAAAACGATCTGAGTTAGTTCGTGGAAAAAAGAGACTAGTGATTGATTACCAGCCACTCAATTCCTTTCTTAAAGATGATAAGTTTCCCCTTCCAAAAATTCAAACCCTGTTTGTCCATCTTCAAGGGGCTCGTATCTTCTCTAAGTTTGATTTAAAAACTGGTTTTTGGCAACTTGGTATTTCACCAGTTGACCGTCACAAAACTGCATTTTGCATCCCTGATGCTCATTACCAATGGACTGTTATGCCTTTTGGTCTTAAAGTCGCTCCCTCTTTATTTCAAAAAGCCATGACAAAAATCTTTGGTCTTATTCTCCATCATGCATTAGTATACATTGACGACATTTTATTATTTTCCTCTGACCATGAGAGCCATCAAAAGCTCCTTTTGGATTTCTTTCATATTGTGCAGGAACATGGCATCATGCTTTCCGAAAAGAAAAGCAGCATAGGAAAAGAATCAATTGACTTTCTTGGCATGGTGATTAAAGACGGCCAGTATCAACCTGGTCCCCACATTGCAATTGAGTTATTAAAATTTCCGGACACTCATCTCAACCGAAAGCAGATACAACAATTCCTCGGGATTGTTAATTATGTCCGTGACTTTATCCCCAAAGTTGCAATTCACACCAGCCAGCTGTCCCGCACGCTCAAAAAACAATGCCCTCCATGGGGCCCTGTTCAGACAGAAGCTGTCAAGCAACTAAAGATGATAGCACAATCACCTCCTCCACTCCACATTCCCACAAGTGGACAACGCATCCTCCAGACTGATGCCAGCGATGATTATTGGAGTGCCATCCTTCTCGAAGACATTGATGGCGTGCGTCATTTTTGCGCACATGCGAGCGGACAGTTCAAAGACTCTGAAAAGAATTACCATGTGATCTACAAAGAGATTCTGGCAGTTAAGTATGGTATTAAAAAATTTGAATTCCATCTTATCAGCCACAAATTCCTTATCAACATGGACAATTCATCTTTTCCCCGAATCTTTGACTTCAAAAACAAATTGCTCCCTGACAAGCAATTACTCAACCTCAAAACCTGGTTTGCCAAATATGACTTCACTGTTCAACATATAAAAGGTGACCAAAACCTCATCCCAGACTTTCTCACCCGTCCAACTATAAATAAACCCGCACTCATCTCCTCGATTCAAACCATTCCAGTAATAGCCATGAATCGCCAACTCCCTTTCAAAGCTCTCAACCAAAGACATTTCCCCATGAACATTTCTTTCTCCTCGGCTTACCAATTACAAGATTTTGCAAAGAAGTTCCTTTATCGATTTTTCTTTAATGTCCAGACCAAGAAACCTGACAGATTTCCTAATCTTTGCATGGAGCACCTATTTCTCACAGGCCTCACTCTGTCCTCTCTCACCATCTCTGAAGATGAGCTTTGGTATATGTGGTGTCTTACCACCTTGTATGCCACAAAGCTGGTTTTTCCCATCAAACCAGTCTTGTCTCACCTTACCACTCCAGAGTTCGCCCCAGACCTTCTATGGACCCTCTTTGAATGGTATTCTCCCCTCACTTGGTGGCGCCAGCAACTCCAACACTTGTGTACCTTTCATGGATTAGATAAAATGCCAGAGCAAGAAGGTAACATGTGGACTACGGCCTTCATCGTCCACAGGCCTTATTTCCAGCATCCAGAGACACATGACTACTGGACACAGGACATGGCATATGAATGGAAAACCTATCCTCATCCTTATACCTTTATCCATGATAAATCAGTCACCAACGTTCTCAAAACCTATCTCATGGAGCTTAACAATGTCCCTCAACCTGCCACAAATATTCACCACACTTCCATTGGACCATCACATACCCTTGAAATAATTCCAAAATCACAAGGCGGTACTCCAGGTTCAAGCTCAAGTCCTCAGGGAATTCTTGTTATGGAACAACGTCCTGACTACACAAATGTCTTATTCCAAGATGCTCAGGACCCATGGGAAGATTTTCAGTCCCTTCTCCCTACTGACAGTCCTCGACATTCTGTCGCTACCCCAGCCTCTCCCGCTGCATCTACCTCGCAGCACATGTCTGAAGCTGACGAAGCAAAGTATCAACAAGCGGAAGCTTATTTCGACAAGCGACAAAGGCGTCGGCACAAGCGGCGATATGAAAAGGACACAGGAGATGTGTCGCCATCGCGCTATCCATCCACTCCATGATCGCTCTCGATGCAAGCATGTGACTCCCGTTTGTCTTTAGTCAAAGTCCTTGTCAGTGTCCTTGTCGGTGTGCTTTTCTTTAATTAAAGTCTTTGTTGGTATGCTTTCTTTTATTAAGGTCCTTGTCGGTATGCTTTACTTTGATCAAAGTCCTTGTCGGTGTGCTTTATTTTGATAAAAGTCCTTGTAAGTATGCTTTATCTTTTGTAAAAGTCTCGCTTGGCGGGCTTGGCTTTCGAAAAAGGTGTGCATGATCACTTGGGAGGGTATGTTCTCAAGGATCCTCTATATAAAGCACCCTTGATCTCAGTTGTAAGGGAGCCAATTCAGAAATAAAAAAGCTTAAGTTTTCTATATCATGTTTCCCTAAACCTCTCTCTCTCTTCTAGGAATCGAAGAAATTATTTGAATTAGGAATGATACGCTCACCTCAAATATTTCTAAACTGAGTATGCTCTGCACTTGCCTCTAGTTTGAGGATCCTGTGCATCAGAAAGGTCCTGTTTATCCTCCAAAACCGAGTTTTCTAAAATTGAAAGTATTTTCTCACAACGTTCACCCTCTTTAAAGGTTTTTGGGTGGTATCGTGAAAAATGGTTTTCAAAAATGGGTTTCGGATTTGGCATTACCCACTGGTATCAGAGCCATACTTCATGCTGAGGTGTTATCATTAGTAATTTGAATAATCTTATTTGATCTCCTAGAAGAGGATTCATACACCATGGAAACACCTTCATCTTCAAGCTCAACTCCTTCCTCTACCTCGTCTCATATTTCCCTTTCTTCTACGCTTTCTTTTCCTAACTCATGCAACAAACACATAGCCTCCAAAATCGAGAATCTTGTCGAATATTCCTATATTCCAGAATCTGCTCAGATCAATGAGTCCCAGTTTCCCATCATGAGTCCTTACAATCTTTACAAACAAAAAACTTCCTTCACTAGAAGTATCCGTACCCTCATCTCCACAAAGAGACCGCTCCCAAAAGAATACATCCAGTCTTCAAGACTTGATCAGTGTGCTCTACAAGCCTCACAGAGTGAACAATATGTCACTTTGGAAATACCCTCGGATCTCATCGCACACTGAAAACGAGAAGGGTACACACACCTCCATCTTGGTGGTGTACGATTAATCCTCACTCTTCATGGTCGAAAAGGCTTACCCGTTACAGCTAGAATTGCTCTCCTCGACACCAGATTCAAGGAGTACCAACATGCTGTTATTGGAACAGTCCTTACAACTCTTCATGCTGGCAGTGCCTTATTAACCTTTTACCCAAACTTCAACCTCTCTCTTGAGGATCCCAACCTTCCAACAACCCTTAAAGTCCATATCCAGCTCCAAGGAGCAGAACAAACACCTACATCAAAGATTGCAACCCTCCATCATCAAATAGTGTATCGATTACAAAATCATGCACTAGATCTTCCCACACCATACACAAACTCTGATGCCTTGATGATATTGGCGGACACAGACACAATTCCAACCATCATTCAAATCCCCAAACAAATCTCGAAACAAGATTTGCTCAAACTTATGCCTCTTGAATGGCTAACCAACTATGAGCACTTTCACCAAAATTCTGAACCAGTCCAAACCACAGAAGCTGTATTTGACAGACGACCAGATGGTCAAGTCAAACTCTCTTTTCAAACTCCTACCCCCAAACCCGTTTCAGATAGTCCACAGATTTCTTATACTGCTATGATCACAGCAGTTCAAACGGGTCAAGAAAAGAAACTTCCTATTCATGGTTTTTCATCCGAGGGGTATCCAGTATACCCTGGAAAAATCAATGGTCATTTTCTATGGGATGTTCCTGAAGCCCATATGTGTAATCCGGATTGTCCTTACTTGGATGATACGGATATTGATGAAGAACTGGAAGTTATGCGGAGAAAGAAAAAGAAGAAGAAAAAAGCTTCTTATCCACCATCATCCTGCAAATCCTTTCCTCCACAACCTCCACCGGATCCCAAACCTCCTGCTCAACTAATCCGATCATGGCTTATGTTTTCAAGTCATTCTTATGACTATAGGTGTTTGAGGAGGTGAGGAGGGAGAAGGATCATTTGACCTAGTTGATGGCTAGACCATCAGAAGCTTAGAGATATCAGTGAAGCTTTTTTCAGAGTTGGAGGAGGAAGAATAGGATTTTGAAGAAAAAGATTCTTCATTAGTTGAGGTTTCTTCTTATTTTGAAAGGTGAGCCAGGACCTGAGATGAGTATCGGTGCATAGGTTCTTTGTTATCTTGATTAGATTTGGGTTCTTGAGAAGATTGTGGATCAGAGGGGTGGTGGTAAGTTGGAGGTGGTTCAGGCTTAGGAGCTATGGACCGTGGATTTGGAGGAGTAGGAGTTGGAGCATGTTTGAGATGAGACAGGCCAAAGAATTTGGCATAGTCTACAGGCTGTCATGAGGTGGATGGTGTGTAGAAAGTTTGGTAAGTGCTATAAGTTATTGTGTGTAAGGGTAGAGCAAGGGATTTTGCAAACAATGAAGGTTGTTGTTTGTCAACATCAATCTTAGCAAGTTCAGCTTTTAACTACCTAATCTCTGCTTCTTTTTGGTTAAATTCTGAACCCCAATATTTGTTTTGGATCATAAGCCGCAGTTCTTAATCAAGTTAGGTAACTCGATTTTGCATGTCAAGATACATCTGTTCAAGCTGAGATGTAATCTTGTTTACCTTAGTGTCTGTCTACTCTACCTAAAATGCCACTTTTTAAATTTTTTTGTCAAGAGATCTGAAAACTGAGTTCTATGCCCTAGCATTTTGAGTTTGCCAGTTTAGTACAGCTTCAAAAGGTTTTGGTTCTTCTAGCTGGCCATTTGGTGTAACAGGAGAGTGGACAAAAGGGTTGGTGGTGACATTTATCTGTGGATCAATTTGTTTTTTCTAGAGGAGGGAATTGTTTTCGGTAAGAGCTTGATGAGAACATCATGCAAGGTTGGACAGGCAAAGCAGGAGATGAGAATGAGGTCGTCTCTTGTCTGCATGATCTTTGTTTATACTCCTTTTGCAGAAAAGGCTTACCTGTCACAGCCAAGTTAGCACTATTAGATACCAGATTCAAGGAATATCAGCATGCAGTCATAGGAATAGTCCTGACTACTCTACATACAGGAAGTGTTCTTTTGACCTTTTACCCAAATTTCAACCTCTCATTACATGATCCAAACCTCCCCAATACTCTAAAAGTTTATATCCAAATCCAAGGTGTTGAACAGTTTCTTCAAAAATGGCAAGATTACACCATCAATTGGTGTATCGGTTACAAAACCATGCCCTTGACCTACCAACACCTCAAACCACATTAGATGCACTAATGATTCTTGTTGATTCTTCAGAAAGTATCTCATCCATAGTCCAGAACCCCAGGCAGATCCAAAAGCAAGAATTGCTTAAGCTCATGCCCCTGGAATGGCTTTCCAACTATGAAAAGTTTCACCAAAACTCCCAGCCGGTCCAAACAACTGATGCTCATTTTTAAAAAAAGAGTAGATGGAACTGTAAAATTAACTTTTCAATCACCATCCACTTCCCAGACACCCATTGTTTCCCATCCACCCTCTGAACAATCCACACCCAGAAAATCTTTTTCATACTCCTCCATGATCACAGCCGTATCTACGGCACAAGAAAATCTTCCCATTCACGAATTTGCTTCAGATGGCTATCCGATCTACCTATACAAAATCAATAGTCATTTTTTATGGGATGTTTCAGGGTCCTATATGTGTGATCCAAATTGTCATTGCCTTAAAAAGGAAAATGATGATGATTTCAACAGGTGTCCCAGACAACGTAAAAAGAAAAGTCACAAAATGGATCCTTGCCATAAAAAACCTCATCTACCTCCTAATGATCCAGATAGTCTAATGCCTTTACCTATTTATAGGAAAGGTTTAAGGCTCATACAAAAGGAGTACAAACAACGATCATGCAGAAAAGAGATGGCCTTATCCTCATCTCTTGCTATGCCTATCCAACTTTGCATGATGTTCTTATCAAGCTCTTACTAAGAGCAATTCCCTCCTCTAGAAAAACAAATTGATCCACATACAAAGGTCACCACCAAACCTTTTGTCCACTCTCCTGTTACACCAAATTGCCAGCTGGAAGAACCAAAACCTTTTGAAGCCGTTCTAAACTGGCAAACTCAAAATCCCAGGGCTCCAAAGTCAGCCTTCAGATCTCTTGATGAAAAAATAGAGAAAGTTACTTCTCAAGTCAAGCAAACCGACACAAAGGTCGACAGAATAACAACCTAGCTTGAGCAGTTGTATTTCGGATATGCAAAATCGAGTCTCCCAACTTGACTCAGATCTTCTATTAATGATTCAAAACAAATATTAGGATCCTGAATTTAACTAAAAGGAGGCAGAAATTAGGCAATTAAAGGCTGAACTTGCCAGGATTGATGCTGACAAACAACAACCTTCATTGTATGCAAAATCTCCTGCTCTACCCTTGCATACACCAACTTTCAGCACTTACCAGCCTTTCTACACACCACCCACTTCATAACAGCTAGTAGACTATGCCAAATTCTTTGGTTTGTCTCATCTCAAACATACTTCATCTCCTGCTCCGCCTAAACCACAACCTAGACCAGCCAAGTCTGAACCACCTCCAACTTATCACCAACCTCCACTAGTTCCTGATCCGCGGTCTACTACAAATTTTATTGAACTCGTAAGTGTACGAATCTATTGTAGAATAGATCAATGGTGACGAGTGTCGATCCCACGAGGAGGTGGATTTTAATTGTGTGTAGAATTAATTTTTCTAAATGGGTGGTTGGATTTGTCGTGAAAGTGATTTATACTATCTTTGAATTTAAATTGGAATGGCGGAATTAAATTAAGGTGGAAAATATTATAATTGAAGTACTTGGGTATCTAGATCCGTATCAACATGCACCATGGGCTAAATATTCCTTATTAGTGCCAATTAAATCATGAGGAGAGAATCCACACCTCATAAACCACAGTCTAATCAATTTGGTGCTAAGGGTTTATGGTGCCAAATAATAATAACCTTGTACTAGGGAGCCGGTAAAACTAGGGCGGTATCTAGACAAGATTATTATTATTTATCGACAAAAAGTCAAAACATCCACAAAAACTAGAGGGGAAGAGAAAATAAATTTATCAAATAAAACCCATGACACATGTTGAGACTTCACCTTCAACCCAATCTTGAAAGAAAATTAGCTACTCATAATTGAACTACGGGTAAAATAAGAATTTATTAAAATACGTAGAAAATACAAGATGGAGAATGAATTACATAAAATGGAGCTCAAAAATGAATTTACAGAAAATACTTAATTAAAATAAAGCACACATAATTAAATCACAAGAAGTTTAAATACATAAAAGTAAGGGTGTTAGTAAAACTTGAAGTGTAAAATGATGATTTTCTCCTTTATAAATATATATTTTTCTAACACTCAACACACCCCCCAACTAGCTTATTGTTAGTCCCTAGCAAATAAAACGAAAACAAAATTCAAATCCAAAATGATTTTTGTTTTTTTAACAATCATGTTTATTCAATCAGACTAAAGATAGTAATCAAATAAAAGTATATGCATTATCTCCATTCTAAAGAAATACCACACCCACATCAACCATCCACATGAATCAGCCCAGTAGACTTTGTCACAGCTACTTTCAAGAATGACACGTTAAACCCCAAAATCTCACTGGAAATAATGACACTCTCACAAAGAAATTAAACCCAATAAAAATAGTCACTCTAATGAATGGTAATTGAGAGAAAATAATAAAGAAGTGATATCACACGCTCTCACCAAGATGAAAGAAATATGCTCTCAGCTTAAAAATAATACGATCTCAAGTCAAATAAAAATGCTAGTCAACCCAATTTATTTATTTTATTTTCTTTTTTTTTATGCACCACTACATCTTTTTAGCCCTTATAACTAGCTTCTACTTCATACTATAGTTCCCTAAAATTAAGAAGGGCTTTTATTAGGACGTAACGTAAGCTAAGGACATGACTAACAAAGGATGGGAAATAAGGTGCATTTTGCTTATTTATTTTTTCTTTCTTTTTTTTTGAAACAACAATTTTTTTTCTTTTATTTGGCACAACTTCACTGAGCAAAATAATTATTTATTTTTTTCTCAAACATAAATAGGTTATGGAACTTGTAAGATATCGGGTAATATTCCAAATTGGAGTGGGTCAAGATGATAAGTTTGACAAAGAAAAGTTTGTTTTGACCAAGAAATTTTTTTTTAAAGGCTCAAAGGGGTTAACTATGGATAATTCATAAAAGAGATGGCTAGAAAGGCTTAAACGGGTCAAAGATAGCCTTTCTATCGTCTTTTAGAGCTCTAAATAATCTTCCACATCTACTAGTTAGATGAGCCTCTAGATGTAGCAACACACATTTTTTTCTTCTTTTTTTTTATTTTTGAAGCAATATTTTTTTAAAGGGTTGACTCAAAAGAAATCTAGAGATCGTATATAAATTAATAAACTGCTAAGTTGTATGAAGGATGGGCAAAAGGGTTATACTCCAAGAAAAATGATAGGCACAAAAACTCACTCGGTATTTATTATGACATGTTCATTCCTTCAAGTAACTCATATTTGTCTCCGACATCAATATATAGAGTAGCAAATATGGCGTAACATCACTTAAGACCAAAGATAATACAAATACTAAAATTTGAAATTCATCATGTCATCCAATGTTAAAACAAATCACATAATTTTTTTTTCAAACAACATTCTACCCCCCAACCTATTCTAAACATGAAAGGAAAATATGCATGCAGAAAGGTGAAAATGATGCAGAAAAAGTAATTAGAAAAGTTACACTTAAAATGATAGAAAAATAAAATGGTTTTTTTAACTAAGAATATGTGTTTCTAGAGTCATTACACTCCATATTAAGCCATCTTCGACTTAAAAATTTGAAAGTGTATATTTATAAAGGAGAAATTAGAAAGAATAAGTCAAAAGGGAAAAAAAATTGTCAAAGCTTAATAAAGATAAAGAAAAAGAAAAAGTCTGGAATTTTCTTTATTATTATTTTTTTCAAACAAAGAAGATGCGGTTTTAGAGTCACTACACTCCATATTCAGCCATCTTCAAAACAAAAAGTTAGCCACAGTTAGTTTCTACAACAAAAAATTAGGAAAAACTTAACCAAGATTCCACAATTGTCGACTATTCCCTCCCCCCAAGCAGAACGAAACATTGTCCTCAATGTTTTAAAGGAAAGAAGTAGAGTTTAAAAGACATCACCTGAGTGGTGCAACACAGAAAAAAATATTTACAAGCGGAGAGTTAAACCTAATTTGTACTTCTTACTGCGGCTACTATTACCATCATTATTTGAAGACTCCAACACCAAGGTCTTGGGATCTGGCTCTAGTTTATAAGCTTGTAATAGATCAAGTAGCTCATTAGCAGTGTGAGCACAAATAAAAAGCTTTTTCGCTCTGGAAGGAATGAAATAGTTTTTTATTGCATGGTTAAGAAATGCGATAAAGTCATCATAAAAATTATTGACATTTAACAAACTGATGGGTTTTTGGTGAATGTGCAGATGGGCCCAAGATGGTAATGTGATAAGTGCCTTTAGAGTTGCAAGATCTCTTGGTAAGAAAATAAAAGCATCAGCATGATTAAGCATTTCAGTTATTATTTCTTGCATACCTGAGACAACTAACTCTTCTCCAGTCGGTGAGTCAGACAAACTGCCCAAAGGTTTTAGGGCTTTTGGAATCAGACAAAAGCAGCTTCTGAGATCAATTTTGATAACCCTCGGTTACCTCCTCCATACACCAAGTGTAGTTTTCTCTCTGCTATGCTTCGACCAAGATCTATGGCTGCCTCAATGAACCCTTTATGTTTAATTAAATTCAGAAAGCACACAAATGTTCTTGAATTATTTATTGGGAGTAACTGCCATTGGGATACTTCTAAAAAATAATTTGTGAGTGCTTGACAAAAAATCATATTTAAGAATCTTGGTGACAGTGGGTCACAGCTATGTATAAGGTAGCATGTCAATGTCAATTAATGTGTAAAGCACATGGCTTGATAGTCAAAAGCAAACAATAAAAAGGAAAAAATGATAAAATAAAATTATTAAAGAAAATAATGCAAAAGATAAAACAACAATGAAGTAAAAGGATATTTATAGGTAGTTGCGACTGTGGCTCACATCTTCCTCTGGTTTTACATCTAAAAACGGCTTGAACACCCTCTATGAGTCGAGGATAGGCTTCCCATCCAGTTTTCTTATAAACTAGCAAACAAGGTCGTTTATAGTCAGATTCCGGAGACTATATCATGCATGCTCTTTCTGGAATAATGGTCATAATTGGAGAATCGCTCCTTGTACATATCCCCTGGGATGCGTTTCAGTAGACAAAAGGATATCATCCAATGACTCCTTATTTAAGTAATCCATAATGAATTGAATCTTATATTCCCTATTATCAAACACTATTCCTAAATAACATGGTTTTTTTATCACATCTCGTTCTTGCACACTTATGACAAGCAACAAAAATTCTTTGAGCTCATCATTTTCTTGCATAATTTTCTTTACTACAGATGTCAGCAGGTATGTTATTCCTCATCAGCAATCGCATGCGTTCAGACCGAGCTTCATAAATTGTAAGGAGGGCATTCTGAGGAAGTGAAGGGAATCGATTGTGAAGCTTTGCTAGAATCTCGTTTTTGTCCATACTTTCACCTCAAAAGATCAGTTATTATGGGAAACTAAAGTAACCGACTTGATTGTCACGGAGTATCGTTATGCGGAACTTCACCGGGGTAACAAACTAAAGCACTTAAACAAAGAAAAATAAACTAAAACATATAAAGAAGATTACAATCGTCCTCTTATTGAATTTACCTCAAGATTCAACTGGATGTTGTAGATACCTCTCTCAATGTCTCTGAGTTGGCTTTCTAAATCCTTAACATGGGATACTAATTCTGGTAGTTGCAGAGCCCAAATATGATGCGTTTTACAAAATCGAATCTACCTTTTGAGATGAGAATTTGCACGTTAAAGTGGTCTAAGAATGTCCAGAAGGAACTGTTTAGTTATGGCACTCATGATTAACAATTATAAGAGAAAACTTAATGGTTAAACAAACACACTTATGCAAAAATAATTTCAATTACCAAAAAAATAGTAAAAAGAAAGAAAAAAAATCAAATCATCGAAAAGAAAGAAAAAACTCAATTCAAGTTTGGTGGGTCACTCAAATTTATTTCGGTGTCCTCTCCATGTGGTTGGTACTCTAGATATGGCTTTAATCTTTAACCATTAACTTTAAATGTGACACCGTTCTTTGGGTCCTTAATTTCAATTGCCCCATGTGGAAAAACAGTATGAACAATAAAAGGACCAGACCAACGAGAGCATAACTTACCTGGGAATAGGTGCAAGCGAGAATTGAATAAAAGCACTTTCTGACCTAGAGTGAAAGATTTTCTCATAATTTGCTTGTCATGAAAGACTTTCATTCACTGCTTGTAAATCTTGGCATTTTCATATGCATCATTGCGAATTTCTTTAAGTTTTGCTAGCTGTAATCTTCTTTCTGAGCTAGTTTGCTGCATGTCAAAGTTCAATTTCTTGATGGCCCAATATGCACGATGCTCGAGTTCCACAGGTAGGTGGCAAGATTTTCTATACACTAGCATGTAGGGTGACATCCCAATCGAGGTCTTGAAAGTTGTTCTATATGCCCATAATGCATCATCAAGTCTTAATAACTAATCTTTTCTGTCTGACCTCACCATCTTTTCTAATATGTGCTTTATTTCTCGATTGGAGATCTCAACTTGGTCATTGGTTTGCGGATGATATGGGGTCGCTACTTTATGAGTGATGGAGTACTTTGTTAAAAGAGATTTGAATATTTTATTACAAAAGTGCGCACCACCATCACTGATTATTGCTCTAGGGAATCCAAAGCGTGAAACAATGTTGCTTTTCAAAAATCCTATCACCACCTTATGGTCATTGGTTCTATATGGAATTGCTTCTACCCATTTCGATACGTAGTCAACAGCAACCAATATGTCACTACAAGAAAACTGCTAATAGATGACAGACAACTTATGACAAATTTTGGGTATATCATAAAATTATGATAGACTTGTGACATAATTTTTAATTTATCATAAAGTAATGATGGTCTTGTGATAATTTTTAATCTATCAAAAATTAATGATGGTCTTGTGATAGAAATGTTTTCTATCATAAATTTATGATGGCTTTATGATAGGATTATCATTTATCACGAACTTATAATAGAATCGTGATAGAAATTTAATCTATCAAGAAATTGTGATAGAAAAATTACTTTGACCATATTTGACCCTAATTTTATATATTATTTTATTTAAAAAATAAAAGGTGCATTTTAATAAAAAAATGTTAGCAAAATTGTACCGTTTTGGGTACTTTAAACTTTCTTCCTTTTTTTTTCCTAAGTGTTAAACGAATACAAATCCTTTTCTCGTCACTCTCTCATTTTCTTCATTTTTTTTTCTTTTCTTTCATTTTCTCGAGAAACCTTAACGAAATTCGATAAATTGTTTACAAATCCTTCTATTCTGGAGGAAAATGCAGTACTAGAGGTTGAAGCAGCATCAGCGGTAGAAACAAGCACTGGTCCAGCAAGCGCTTCTTCAACAACAGTCTCTCTACCATCTCGGCCTCTTAGCCACTCCTCAGGTCCAATTTCTCATTTTCATGTTGTTTCTCATTGCTTATGTCAATCCATTATGCCGTGATTTCTATTGTGTTTTCATAATTTCCAGCTTTGATTTGTTCGCACTATTTAGGGTTAGCTTGTGTGATTTCGATGTTCTTGATTTTGGGTGTAGAATCGATTAGGTTTTGTAATATGAATGAGTTTGCTGAATAAATTCATTGGGTTTGACTTGCATGAAACGGTGACAAATTTTCCTTTGTAAATCTAACATGGTTATGAAGAAATCGATGAAACTTTATTGAATAGAAATGGGTTTGAATTTTTTTTTCCAGATTTTGACTCATATTTAATCAAAGCAAAATTAGGTGCTATTATTGCATGGAATATATATATATATATTATGCATAGAGAGAGAGGGATAGAGAGATACGTTAACCAACATGAACATATCACACAAGCTGGCAAGCTTTAGTTGTTTTCTTAGTTAGGCAAGTGGCAACCATTGCGAGGTATGTGCTTGTGACATTGGCCATATTTTTGCATGAGATATTATTGCAAAAATAATATCTCAACCTGTTTGAATTGCGGGGAAATTTGAATCTATGGATAATTACATTTTGAAGTTGGTTGTAGTTGTCGTTGTTTCATAGACTGCGGCTTTTCTGTTCATCAGAAAAATCTTCCCAAATCGCTCTTTTGACTTCTGCAATCGTCTAGTTTCTACAATTCATGCAACTTTAGCTGTAACGTTGACCTTGCCTCTGTTCAAGACTGGAGATGCCCAGTTTGTCCCCTGGCTTCAAACTCTTCCCCTCGCCAGGTTTTGTTCTTTTCTACTTGTTTCTTTAGGCATGTATAGTAGAGATCAGTTGGTTACCATGAATTTTAATATGCGAATCTTGATAACTTGGCACGCATATGCAAACATTAGCGTGGACTCTTGCTTATCTTATATATGATCTAGTATGCTGCTTGTTCGATTAACGAGTAAATGTTGACAATACAATTCACCACTTGATCAGCATAGTTGGAATTGGAGCCGGTCTCGTCTATGAAAAGGTTGTATGATTTTGGACATAAATTTCAAGTCCCTTTTTTTTTGTTTGTTTGTTTGTTTGGATTCTTGAGATGTGGTTGTGTTAATGCTGCTCAATTAAAATGTGCAGAGTGGATCAGAACTGGTAGTTCCATTATGAATAATAGATATCTCCAGCCCTTTCCTCCACTACAAGGAGATGCTTAAAGAGCTTGGTTACAAAGACATTGGCCTTAATTTGCCAGCTGATGTAAGTTTTAACTCTGTGTTAAAGAAAAATGGATCACTATTAAGAGCTCCAAATTGTAAATCCAATGTTTGAGCTTGAGATTAGGAATCCTAACTCTAGCAAATGTGATGTTCAGGTAACGTTTGCAGCTATATTTACATTTGCAAGGATGGTGTGTGAGCCTTATCTCACTTACTTGATGCTATCTGCTAGAAATCCAATCATCATCAATGTAACTATTAATACCAACTCCCCTCTTTTCGCGCTCTAAGCAACCAAAGTTACGTTTGGAATTTTTCAACTGATGATTTCATTCTCCTACAACGTCTTAGGCAATGGCACTTGGGCTACAGGTGGTTAGCGTTGTCCAATTAAGAAAAAAATAGCCCTTGGTAAAACTGCAGATCGTAATTCTCATATAATGCATGAGATATTATTGTATTCCTAACAGTCACATTCACTGCATTAATTAATTTTTGCATTTTGTTTTGTTCACATTGAGATACAGGGGACCTCTGTTTTAACTGCCAATTGCTAATTTATACACATTCTTTTTTAACATAACAGGAAAGCTTAATGGCAGTGGAGATCTAAGTTCAGACTTGGGAACTTGGTTAAGTGGAACCTCATGATGGTAGGAGATTGCATTGATGCTACAATCATATCTGTTAATCAGAACTTTATGGATGGCTGGACCACTTTCAGGTCAACCACTTTTGGTAAGTATATCTGTAAATTAAAAAATTAATAAAATGTGATTGAGATTTATTCTTTAATCCAGATTTTATGGTTTTAATGATAGTTTTGTTTTAATTTTTTTAATTGTATAATGGTTGTTGTTAAGAATTGTAGTGTAGATGTTATGTGTTGTGCAAATTTTAATGTACTCGCAAGCGCACGAATCTATTGTAGTGTAGATCAATGGTGACGAGTGTCGATCCCACGAGGAGGTTGATTTTAATTATATATATAGAATTAATTTTGTAAATGGGTGGTTGAAATTGTGGTGGTAGTGATTTAAATTACCCTAGAATTGGAATTGAAATGGCGATAATAAGTTCTAAAATTGGAATTAAAATGGCGAGAATAAATTGAAGAGGAAATCTATTAAATTGACGTACTTGGGTATCTGGATCCGTATCAACATGCATCATGGGCTAAATAATCCGTATTAATACCAATTAAATCATGAGGGGGGAATCCACACCTCATGAACCACGCTCTAATAAATATGTTGCTAAGGGCTTATCGTGCCAAATAATAATAACCTTGTACTAGAGGGCCGGTGAAACCAAGGCGGTACTAGACAAGATTAGTATTATTTGTCGACGAGAAGTCAAAACATCCACAAAAACTAGAGGGGAAGAGAAAATAAATTTACCAAATAAAGCCCATGACACATGTTGAGACTTCACCTTCAACCCAAGCTTGAAAGAAAATTAGCCACTCATAATTGAACTAGGGGCAAAATGAGAATTTATTAAAATACAAAGAAAATACAAGATGGAGAAGGAATTACAGAAAATGGATCCCAAAAATGGATTCAGAGATATTAAATTAGGGGGGGGAGGCCCCCTTTTTATAGATACATGGAGTAAATCATGCCATCGGATTAAAAACAGTTTGGACGCTCAGGATTGCGCCACGTCATCAGTCAACAGTCCACGGTTTGACCACGCGGATGAACAGTAACACGGTTTGACCCGGATGAACAGTAACGCGGTTTGGTTGAAAATAATCCTGTGTGATGCATGCACCGTACGCGAGATTTTTCGTCCACTGATATGCTGCCACGTCACCATCAACAGTATATAAGAATTTTAGTCCAACAGGATCGTGACACCTCATCAGTCAATGCCACATCATCGGTCAATGCCACGTCATCGATTTGTCTATATGAACAGTGTCGTGAACAGTAACGTAGACAGTACCGTACCCGTGAATAGTACCGTACATGTGAATAGTGCCATTTTTCCTTTTATACTCCTCCTAAGGTTTTCAACCGTCCTGAGTTCAAAAGTGATGTCCGTTTTGCCGTCTGATTTCTCCTTTATTGTGAAATGACTATAATGCCCCTAAAATACATAAATTACTTAATTAAAATAAAACACATGTAATTAAACCACAAGAATGTTAAATACATAAAAGTAAGGGTTGTTAGTAAGACTTGAAATGTAAAATGACGGTTTTCTCCTTTATAAATATGCATTTTCTAACACTCAACACACCCCCCAACCAGCTGATTGCTAGTCCCTAGCAAATAAAGCGAAAACAAAATTCAAATTTCAAAATGATTTTTTTTTTTTTTTTTATCACTCGTATTTATTCAATCAGATTAATGATAGCGATCAAAGAAAAGTATAAACATTATCTCCAGTCTAAAGAAACATCACATCTTCATCAACCATCCACATGAATCAGCCCAGTAGACTTTGTTATAGCTACTTTCAAGAATGACATGTCTAACCCCAAATTCTCACTGGAAGTAGTGACACTCTCACAAAGAAATTAAACCCAATAAAAATAGTCACTCCAATGAATGGTAATTGAGAGAGAAAATAATAAAGGAGTGATATCACATGCTCTCACCAAGATGAAAGAAATATGCCCTCAGCTTAGAAATAATACGATCTCAAGTAAAATAAAAATGCTAGTCAACCCACTTTATTCATCTTTTTTTTTTTATTATTTTTTTTATGCATCACTACATCTTTTTTAGCCCATATAACTAACTTCTATTTCAGATTATAGTTCCCTAAAATCAAGAAGGACTTTTATTAGGACGTAATGTAGGTTAAGGACATGGTTAACAAAGAATGGAAATAAGGAAAACAAAGTGTATGTTTGAGAAAAGAAATGCAGAGATTTTTTTTTTTTTTTTTTTTGGAAGTTGCAAGGTGGATTTCACCTTTTATTGTTCTTTTTTATTCTTTTGAAACAACAACTTTTGTTTTTGATTTTTTTTTTTTGGCATAACTTCACTGAACAAAATAATTATTTACATTTTTCTCAAACATAAATAGGTGATGTAACTTATAAGACATCGGGTAATACTCCAAATCGGAGTGGGTCAAGATGATAAGTTGACAAAGAAAATGTTTTTTTTTTTTTTTTTAAAGGCTCAAAAGGGTTAACTATGGATATATCACAAAAGGGATGGCTAGAAAGGCTCAAACGGATCAAAGATGGCCTTTCCATCGTCTTTTAGGGTTCTAAATAATCGTCCATATCTACTAGTTAGATGGGCCTCCAAATGTAGCAACACACATTTTTTTTTATTTTACAACAATTTTTTTTTAAGGGTTAACTCAAAAGAAAACTAGAGATTGTGTATAAAATTATAAACTACAAAGCTGTATGAAGAATGGGCAAAAGGGTTACTCTCCAAGAAAAATAATAGCTCAAAAACTCACTTGATACTTATTATGACATGTTCATTCCTTCAAGCAACTCATATTTGTCTCCGACATCAACATGTAAAGTAGCAAACATAGTGTAACATCACTTAAGACCAAAGATAATACAAATACTAAAATTTGAAATTCATCATGTCATCCAATATTAAAACAAATCACACATTTTTTTTTTTTTAAACAACATTCTACCCCCCAACCTATTCTAAGCATGAAAGGAAAATATACATGCAGAAATGCGAAAATGACACAGAAAAACTAATTAGAAAAGTTACACTTAAAATGATGGAAAAAGAAAATGATTTTTTTTTTTTTAAGAAGATGCGTTTCTAGAGGCACTACACTCCATATTCAGCCATCTTCGACTCAAAAGTTGGAAAATGTATATTTATAGAGGAGAAAATAAAAAGAAGAAAAATGAACATAAAAACTTAATAAAGAAAAATAATTTTTTTTTTGTTTTTTTTTTAAATTTTTTTTTTGGGTTTTTTTTTCGAACAATGAAGATGCGTTTCTAGAGTAACTACACTCCATATTCAGCCATCTTCAACACAAAAAGTTAGCAACAGTTAGTTTCTACAACAAAAAAAAAATTAGTAAAAACTTAACCAAGATTCCACATTTGTCGACTATTCCCTCCCCCCAACCAGAACGAAACATTGTCCTCAATGTTTGAAAGGAAGAAGTAAAGTTTAGAAGACATCACCTGGGTGGTACAACACAGAAGAAAATATTTACAAGCGGAGAGTTAAATCTAATTTGTACTTCTTACTGCTGCTACTGTTACCATCATTATTTGGTCACTCCAACACAAAGGTCCAGGGGTTTGGCTCCGGTCTAGAAGCTTGTAACAGATCAAGTAGCTCATTAGCAGTGTGAGCACAAATAAAAAGTTTTTTCGCATGGGAAGGAATGAAGTAGTTTTTTATTGCATGGTTAAGAAATGCGATAAAACCATCATAAAAGTTATTGACATTTAACAAACCGATGGGTTTCTGGTGGATGTGCAGATGGGCCCAAGATGCTAGTGTGATAAGTGCCTCTAGTGTTGCAAGATCTCCTGGAAGGAAAATAAAAGCATCAGCATAACTAAGCATTTCAGTTATTCTTTCTTGCATACCTGAGACGACTAACTCTTCTCCAGTTGATGAGTCAGACGAACTGCCCAATGGTTTTAGGACTCTTGAGATGATGCCTAACACTTGACTTCCTCTGATAAAAGCTGCTTCTGAGACCATTTTTGATAACCCTCGGTTACCTCCTCCATACACCAAGTGTAATTTTCTCGCTGCTATGTTTCGACCAAGATCTATGGCTGCCTCAACGAACTCTTTATGTTTTCCATAGGTAAATCCAGAAAGCACACAAATGTTCTTGAATTGTCTATTGGGAGTAGCTGCCATTGTGATACTTCTCAAAAATAATTTGTGAGTGCTTGACAAAAGAAATCACATTTAAGAGTCTTGGTGACAGTAGGTCACAGCTGTGTATGAGGTACATGTCAGTGTCAAATAACGCGTAAAGCACATGGCTCGTGAGTCAAAAAGAAAACAGTAAAAGGAAAAAAAAAAGCAAACAGTAATTAAATTATTAAAGACAATAATGCAAACAATAAAATAACAAGTGAAATGAAATAAAATAACAGTAAAGTAAAAGGATATTTACAGGTAGTTGCGACTGTGGCTCACATCTTCCTCTGGTTTTACGTCCAGAAACGGCTTGAACGCCCTCTATGGGTCGAGGATAGGCTTCCTATCCAGTTTTCTTATAAACTGGCAAACAGGGTCGTTTATAGTCAGATTCCCGAGACTATATCGTGCATGCTCTTTCTGGAATAATGGCCATAACTGGAGAATCGCTCCTTGCACATATCCATTGGGATGCGTTTCAAGAGACAAAAGGATATCGTCTAATGACTCCTTATTCAAGCCATCCCTAATGAATTGAATCTTATCTTCCCTGTTATCAGACACCATTCCTAAAGAACATGAGTTTCTACCGCAACTCATTCTGGCACACTTATGACAAGCAACAGAAATTCTTCGAGCTCGTCGTTTTCTTGCATAATTTCCTTTACCACAACCAGGCATGAATGCAATAAATTTTTGAGGTAACTCACCTGCCAATCGTACTTTCGCCTCGATTAACCAACGGATGTCAGCAGGTATGTTATTCTTCATGAGTAATCGCATGCGTTCGGACCGAGCTTTGTAGATCGTAAAGAGGGCATTCTGAGGAAGTGAAGGGAATCGCTTGTGAAGCTTCGCTAAGATCTCGTTTCTATCCATACCTTCGCCTCAGAATGTCAGTTATTATGGGAAACTGAAGTAACCGACTTGATTGTCACGGAGTACCGTTATCCGCCACTTCACCGGGGTAAGAAACTAAAGCACACAAACAGAAAAACAAATTAAAACACACAAAGAAAATTAAAATCGTCCTCTTATTGAATTTACCTCAAGCTCCAACTGGATGTCGTAAACACTTCTTTCAATGTCTCTGAGTTGGCGTTCTAAACTCTCAACATAGGCTACTAACTCTGGTGGTTGTAGAGCCCAAATGCGTTGTGTTTTACAAAATTGAATCTGCCTTTTGAGATGAGTTTTGACACGTTGAAGTGGTTTAAGAATGTTCAGGAGGAACGGTCTAAGTAAGGTACTCATGATTAAAAATAATAAGAGAAAACGTAATAGTTAAACAAACACACTTATGCAAAAAAATAATTTCAATTAGCAAAAGAATAATATAAAGAAAGAAAATAAAATCAAATCAACGAAAAGAAAAGAAAAAAAAATCAATTCAACTCTGGTGGGTCACTCAAATTTATTTCGGTGTCTTCTCCATGTGGTTGGTACTCTAGATATGGCTTTAATCTTTGACCGTTAACTTTAAACGTGACACCGTTCTTTGGGTCCTTAATTTCAATTGCCCCATATGGAAAAACAGTATGAACAATAAAGGGACCAGACCATCGAGAGCGTAACTTACCTGGGAATAGGTGCAAGCGAGAATTGAATAAAAGCACTTTCTGACCTGGAGTGAAAGATTTTCTCATAACATGCTTGTCGTGGAAGACTTTCATTCGCTGCTTGTAAATTTTGGCATTTTCATAGGCATCATTGCGAATTTCCTCAAGTTCTGCCAGTTGTAATCTTCTTTCCGAGCTAGCTTGCTGCATGTCAAAGTTGAATTTCTTGATGGCCCAATACGCACGATGCTCGAGTTCCACAGGTAGGTGGCAAGCTTTTCCATACACTAGCCTGTAGGGTGACATCCCAATCGGGGTCTTGAAAGCCGTTCTATATGCCCATAATGCATCATCAAGTCGTAATGACCAATCTTTTCTGTCTGGCCTCACCGTCTTTTCTAGTATGTGCTTTATTTCTCGATTGGAGATCTCAACTTGGCCACTGGTTTGCGGATGATACGGGGTCGCCACTTTGTGTGTGATTGAATACTTTGTCAAAAGAGATTTGAATGCTTTGTTACAAAAGTGGGCACCACCATCACTGATTATCGCTCGAGGGAATCCAAAGCGTGAAACAATGTTGCTTTTCAAAAATCCTATCACCACCTTATGATCATTGGTTCGACATGCAATTGCTTCTACCCATTTTGATACATAGTCAACAGCAACCAATATGTATTGATGGCCAAAAGAAGAGGGAAAGGGTCCCATGAAGTCGATACCCCATACGTCAAAAATCTCAACCACTAAAATTGGATTTAGTGGCATCATGTTCCTTCGCGTAATGCTCCCCATTCGTTGACACCTATCACATGAAGAACAGAAAGTATAAGCATCTCGAAATATAGTTGGCCAATAAAAACCACATTGTAAAATTTTAGTCGCTGTTTTCTTAGCACTGAAATGGCCTCCACAAGCTTGTTCATGGCAGAATGAAAGGATATTCTGAATTTCACTTTCTGGAACACATCGTCTAACAATTTGGTCTGCACAATACTTGAACAAATATGGGTCATCCCAAAAGAAATTCTTTATCTCTGCAAAGAATTTAGCCTTGTCTTGCTTGGTCCAATGCTCTGGAAGTTTACCTGTAACAAGATAATTAACTATATCAGCATACCAAGGTAATACTTCCACATTCATTAATTGTTCATCTGGAAATGACTCATTCAATGGTAATGGCTCTATAATTGTATCAAAATGTAGATGAGAGAGATGGTCCGCCACAACATTTTCTGTCCCTTTTTTATCTTTGAATTCCAAGTCAAATTCCTGCAAAAGTAACACCCAACGAATTAGTCTAGCTTTTGCATCTTTCTTTGTGAGAAGATATTTCAGAGCAGCATGATCTGTGAAAATAATTATTTTACAACCAATGAGATAAGATCGAAATTTTTCCAATGCAAACACTACTGCTAGCATTTCTTTTTTAGTAGTTGAATAGTTCAATTGTGCATCATTCAATGTCATACTAGCATAGTAAATAACATGGGGAATTCGATCAACTCTTTGTCCTAATACTGCTCCTACTGCATAATCAGATGCATCACACATGAGCTCAAATGGTAAGCTCCAGTTTGGGGGCTGAATGATGGGTGATGATGTCAACAAATGCTTTAATTTTTCAAACGACTCAAGACATGAATCATCAAAGACAAAAGGTACATCCTTAGCAAGTAGCTTGCATAAGGGTCTAGAAACTTTGCTAAAATTTTTAATGAAACGTCTATAAAAACCAGCATGCCCAAGGAAAGATCTTACTTCTCTGACTGTTTTAGGTGGAGGAAGATTAGAAATGAGATCCACCTTGGCTTTGTCAACCTCAATACCTTTACTCGAAATGATGTGACCGAGAACAATACCTTGTTTTACCATAAAATGGCATTTCTCCCAATTTAAGATCAAGTTCTTCTCGATACATCTCTGCAGAACTAATGTTAGATGATGTAAACATTGATCAAACGAGTCACCAAAGACAGAAAAGTCATCCATAAAGACTTCAAGGAAACGTTCAACCATATCAGAAAAAATGCTCAACATGCATCGTTGAAATGTAGCAGGTGCATTACATAATCCAAATGGCATTCTCCTATATGCAAATGTGCCAAAAGGGCAAGTGAAAGTGGTTTTCTCTTGATCTTTTGGTGCTATAGGGATCTGATTGTATCCTGAGTAGCCATCTAGGAAGCAATAAAATTCATGGCCTGCTAATCTATCAAGCATTTGATCGATAAATGGTAAAGGAAAATGGTCTTTACGTGTGACAGAATTTAATTTTCTATAATCAATGCATACACGCCATCTTGTAGTCACTCTAGTGGGTATTAATTCATTATCAGCATTCGTAACTACTGTGACTCCTGACTTTTTGGGGACAACTTGTACAGGACTGACCCATGAACTATCAGAAATTGGGTAAATGATACCTGCGTCTAATAGCTTAAGGACTTCAGTTCTTACAACTTCTTTCATGTTAGGATTTAACCGACGTTGCATTTCCCTACTAGATTTAGCATTTTCATCAAGGTGAATGTAATGCATGCAATCTGCAGGGTTTATACCTTTTATGTCTGATATGGTCCATCCTAATGCTCCTTTATGCTCTTTTAAAACATCCAACAACTTACCTTTTTGTTCGTCATTGAGGGATGAAGAGATGATTACCGGTAGAGCACTTTCTTCCCCCAAAAATGCATATTCTAATGTGTTGGGCAATGGTTTGAGCTCAAGTTTTGGTGGTGATTCTGACGATGGGATGAGTTTCTTCTCTGATGGTGCTAGTTGTTCAACTCTTGACTTCCATTGATTAGTGTCCATAGATGGTGCTGAGTTAAGTAGGGCGTTGACCTCTTCAACCGATCTGTCAATATCAAAATCCAAACCAAAGTGAGTTAAACATGTTTGTAAAGGATCATCACTGAGGTTTGAAATAAAAGTGTCATCAACTAATGCTTCAATTAAATCCACATCAACAATTCCATCATCTGCACTGTGAGGTTGTTTGGCAATGTTGAAGATGTTCAGTTCCATAGTCATATTGCCGAAAGACAACTGCATATTTCCAGTTCTACATTGAATGTGAGCATCCGCAGTTGCCAAGAAAGGTCGGCCTAGGATAATGGGGATGTGCTTCCTTGAATCCTGTATTGGTTGAGTGTCAATTACAATGAAATCAACAGGAAAATAAAATTTGTCTACCTGGATAAGCACGTCCTCCACAATACCACGAGGTATTTTCGTGGACCGATCTGCAAGTTGTAACACCATTGGAGTTGGGTGTAATTCTCCAAGTCCAAGTTTCACAAAAACAGAATAAGGCAACAAATTTACACTAGCTCCTAAATCCAACAAAGCATTCTCAATTGTGTGGTTCCCTATACTACATGAGATAGTGGGGGAGCCTGGGTCTTTGCATTTTAAAGGAATTTTATGTTGGAGTATAGAACTAACGTTTTCTGTTAAAAATGCCTTCTTTTGAACATGCATATTTCTCTTTTTAGTACAAAGGTCTTTGAGAAACTTGGCATAAGATGGAACTTGTTTAATAGCATCAAGCAAAGGGATATTAACACTTACCTGTTTGAAGATTTCGAGAATCTCACCTGTGGATTTTCCCTTTTTGCCTTTAGCTAACCTCTGAGGAAATGGTGCTTTGGGAACATATTCTCGTGGGTTGGTTTCTTCTTTCTCCTCCGGTGATGAGTCCTCAACATTCACAGGTACAATTTGATTTTCTTTGGTCACCGGCATCTCCACTTTATTGTCGACTTCTTTTCCTTTTCGCAAGGTCATGACTGCTTTGACCTCTCCATGCTGCTGTGGTGAACTGGTACTTGCTTCATGTACTCCTTTAGGATTAGGCACTGGTTGACTTGGAAATTTACCCTTCTCAACAGTCATTGCCAAGGTCTGAACCGAAGAAGCAAGTTGTCCCACCATTTTCTCTAGGCTTGAAACTGATTGAGCTTGTGAGTTGAAGCCCGCTCTCAACTCATTTCGTAGTCCATCAATGGTGCGGTTTTGTTGCTCAATCGTGGAGTGAGTAAGATTCTTGAGATTCTGGAATGAATCTTCCCATGGTCTGGGTTGAGTGTAGTTCTGGTTTTGATTGTATGGTCTGAATGGAGCCTAAGAGGCTTGAGGCACTTGAGGAATTTGTTGCATTGGTGGAGCTGGAGCTGCTGGTCCATTTTGTTGGAATCCTTGAGACCATGAAAAATTGGGGTGGTCTCTCCATCCAGGGTTATATGTGTTGGAGTAGGGGTTGTAATTTGATGGTTTTCTCATTACACCTATGGCATTGGCTTCATCTGGATATGAGTCATGGCCATGTTGTTCTGTTGATTTAGCAATCGATAACGATGCTATTTGTCGAGCAAGACCTTCAACCATCTCCTTGACTTCTTTGATTCCCGAAGTTGACTCGCCAATTTGAACCTCATTTACTCCTTTAATTCTTCTAGTATTCCTGAGTGATCGACTCCGTTGTTGGGAATTATCCGCTTGTCGCTGGAAGAATTCCCAAATTTCTGATGCATTTTTTGACATTAGCTCTCCTCCACTTGTTGCCATTAGCCATTCTTGCACATTTGGTAGTAATCCCTCCAAAAAGTATTGGCACTGGTGCCATTTCTCGTACCCATGATGTGGACACTTCAAGAGTAGCCCATTGAATCTCTCCCACGTTTCGAAAAATTGCTCGTCCTCTCTCTGAGTAAACTCTGAGATTTCCCTGCGAATAGCATTGGTTTTATGCACTGGGAAATATTTATTCAAAAATTTTGTTACCATTTGTTCCCATGATGAAATGCTATTAGCAGGCAAAGTATTTAACCATGAACGAGCTCTATCCTTTAAAGAAAATGGGAATAATCTAAGTTTTACATCATCATCTGAAAAATTCTCATATTTAAATGTTTGACAGATGGCATGAAAATCATTCAGATGATTATATGGGTCCTCATTTTCTAGGCCATAAAATGTGGGGAGACAATTTAGCACACTAGGTTTTAATTCAAAACTCCTACCAGCTACATTTGGGTATCTTATGCATGATGTGCTCAAATTAGCTAAGGGACTAAAATAGTCCTTAAATGGCCTCTCCTGTGGTGCTTGTAGATCCATTCCAAATTTATTTTTAATGTGCTTTTGTGTGCGAAGTGTTTTTTCTAATTCAAGGTCTATAGGTTCAAGATTAGGTAATAATGACCTACGACCACGCATGCAAAACAAATAAAATAAAAATAAAGATGAGAACAAAACAAATAAAAATAAACAAGAGGGAGAAATTACAAGACTAATCTTATTGCGCAATTACAACCTTAATATATAAATACACAAAAAAAAATACGTGAAATAAATTAACTAAAAATAAATTAATAAGATAATAAAAAAAAATTACAAAGAAAAAATAAATTGAAAATTAAATTACAGAATTTTAAAGAAGAGAAAAAGAAAAGAAATACTAACCTTTATATGTAGATTCACTTTTTTTTTCTTTTTCTTTTTTTTAATAATTAAAAAAAATACAAAAAATAAAATAAAAAAAATAATTCACAAAAATTAATTCTATGAATTAAAATTACTTACCTCCCCGGCAACGGCGCCAAAAACTTGTTGTGCAAATTTTAATGTACTCGCAAGCGCACGAATCTATTGTAGTGTAGATCAATGGTGACGAGTGTCGATCACACGAGGAGGTTGATTTTAATTATATATATAGAATTAATTTTGTAAATGGGTGGTTGAAATTGTGGTGGGAGTGATTTAAATTACCCTAGAATTGGAATTGAAATGGCGATAATAAGTTCTAAAATTGGAATTAAAATGGCGAGAATAAATTGAAGAGGAAATCTATTAAATTGACGTATTTGGGTATCTGGATCCGTATCAACATGCATCATGGGCTAAATAATCCGTATTAATACCAATTAAATCATAAGGGGGGAATCCACACCTCATGAACCACGCTCTAATAAATATGGTGCTAAGGGCTTATCGTGCCAAATAATAATAACCTTGTACTAGAGGGCCGGTGAAACCAAGGCGGTACTAGACAAGATTAGTATTATTTGTCGACGAGAAGTCAAAACATCCACAAAAACTAGAGGGGAAGAGAAAATAAATTTACCAAATAAAGCCCATGACACATGTTGAGACTTCACCTTCAACCCAAGCTTGAAAGAAAATTAGCCACTCATAATTGAACTAGGGGCAAAATGAGAATTTATTAAAATACAAAGAAAATACAAGATGGAGAAGGAATTACAGAAAATGGATCCCAAAAATGGATTCAGAGATATTAAATTAGGGGGGGGAGGCCCCCTTTTTATAGATACATGGAGTAAATCATGGCCATCGGATTAAAAACAGTTTGGACGCTCAGGATTGCGCCACGTCATCAGTCAACAGTCCACGGTTTGACCACGCGGATGAACAGTAACACGGTTTGACCCGGATGAACAGTAACGCGGTTTGGTTGAAAATAATCATGTGTGATGCATGCACCGTACGCGAGATTTTTCGTCCACTGATATGCTGCCACGTCACCATCAACAGTATATAAGAATTTTAGTCCAACAGGATCGTGACACCTCATCAGTCAATGCCACATCATCGGTCAGTGCCACGTCATCGATTTGTCTATATGAACAGTGTCGTGAACAGTAACGTAGACAGTACCGTACCCGTGAATAGTACCGTACATGTGAATAGTGCCATTTTTCCTTTTATACTCCTCCTAAGGTTTTCAACCATCCTGAGTTCAAAAGTGATGTCCGTTTTGCCGTCTGATTTCTCCTTTATTGTGAAATGACTATAATGCCCCTAAAATACATAAATTACTTAATTAAAATAAAACACATGTAATTAAACCACAAGAATGTTAAATACATAAAAGTAAGGGTTGTTAGTAAGACTTGAAATGTAAAATGACGGTTTTCTCCTTTATAAATATGCATTTTCTAACACTCAACATTATGCATTTGATAACATTGGATATTTTCATTGATTTTGTATAGATTTATTTCCTGGTTTGGTTTGAAATGTTGCTGGGTATGTGGCTAGAATTATAGTGCTATTGGAAGATGGTGGGTTGCTGGGTATGGGTTGGAGTGTTGCTGAGTGTCTGCATTGGAGTGTTAGACTGTGGTTGTTGGAGTATTCCCACTGGAAGAGGGCATTACTACTGGAAGTCAAGCTTAAAGTCTTGCTATTGGAATATTTCCATTAATCTTTGAAGTTTTATTGGGTAACTTGGCTTGGTTTCTGGGGTTACAACTTAACTGTGTTGTTTTATATTTGGGATTTTTTTTAATTTAAGATATTTTATTATGTATTTATGGCGATTATATTGGATACTATATGTATCTCTTTTGAATTTGTTGGATTGAAGGATTTTAATTAATATTATTTGTTTTTAGTTTTTGTTCCCATATTCATTTTATCAATTAATTGAATCTGTAAACAGGAATTAATTAATAAATTATAATATAATATATTTTTTTTAAAACAATAACTCTATGATGGGAAATATCCATCATAAAGTCTGTCATAAAAACTTTTCCACCAAAATTTTAGATATATATTAACAAATGATAATTGAACTTCCCACCAAAAAATTAAAAAAAAGGAGCGAAATTAAAATAAATTCAAATTTTAATTAAATTATTTTTTACATTAAAATATTATGTGATGGATATATGACCATGAAATACCATCATAAATTCATGAGTGACATAGATGACAGATGAACTGTCTGTCATGCGCCCCTTTTTATGACAGTTATTTCCTGTCATCTATTACCTGTTTTCTTGTAATGTGTATTGATCGTCAAAAGAAGGGGGAAAGGGACCCATGAAGTCAATACCTCACACATAAAAAATCTCAACCACTAAAATTAGATTTAATGGCATCATGTTCTTTCGTGTAATGCTCCCCATTCGTTGACACCTATCACATGAAGACCAAAAGGTGTAAGCATCTCGAAATATAGTTGGCCAATAGAAACCACATTGTAAAACTTTAGTAGCTTTTTTCTTAGCACTGAAATGGCCTCCACAAGCTTGTTCATGGCAGAATGAAAGGATATTCTGAATTTCACTTTCTAGGACACATCGTCTAACAATTTGATCTGTACAATACTTGAACAAATAAGGGTCATCTCAAAAGAAATTCTTTATTTCCACAAAAAATTTGGCCTTATCTTGTTTGGTCCAATGCTCTGGAAGTTGACCTGTAACAAGATGATAAACGATATCAGCATCTAATAGTAATACTTCCACACTCATTAATTGTTCATCTAGAAATGACTCATTCAATGTTAATGGCTCTGTAATTGTGTCAAAATTGAGACGAGAGAGATGGTCAGCCACAACATTTTCTGTGCCTTTCTTATCTTTGAATTCTAAGTCAAATTCCTGCAAAAGTAACACCCAACGAATTAGTCTAGCTTTTGCATCTTTCTTTGTGAGAAGATATTTAATAGTAGCATGATCTGTGAATACAATTATTTTACAACCAATGAGATAAGCTCGAAACTTCTCTAATGCAAAAACTGCTGATAGCATTTCCTTTTCAGTAGTTGAATAGTTCAACCGTGCATCATTCAATGTCATACTAGCATAGTATAAATAACATGGGGAATTCGATCAACTATTTGTCCTAATACTGCTCCTACTGCATAATCAGATGCATCACACATGAGCTCAAATGATAAGCTTCAGTTTGGGGACTAAATGATGGGTGATGATGTCAACAACTTTTTTAGTTTTTCAAATGCCACAAGACATGAATTATCAAAGATAAAAGGTACATCCTTAGCAAGTAATTTGCATAAGGGTCTAGAAACTTTACTAAAATCTTTAATGAAACGTTTATAAAAACTAGCATGCCCAAGGAAAGATCTTACCTCTCTGACTGTTTTAGGTGGAGGAAAATTGGAAATGCGATCCACATTTGCTTTGTCAACCTCAATACCTTGTTTTACCATAAAATGACACTTTTCCCAACTTAAGACTAAGTTCTTCTCGATACATCTATACAGAACTAGTGTTAGATGATGTAAACATTGATCAAATGAATCACCAAAGACAGAAAAGTCATCCATAAAGACTTCAAAAAATTGTTCAACCATATCAGAAAAAATGCTGAACATGCATCGCTGAAATGTAGCAGGTGCATTACATAATCCAAATGACATCCTCCTATATGCAAAAGTGTCAAAAGGGCAAGTGAAAGTGGTTTTCTCTTGATCTTTTGGTGCTATGGGAATCTGATTATATCTTGAGTAGCGATCTACAAAGCAATAAAATTCATGGCCTGCTAATCTATCAAGCATTTGATTGATAAATGGTAAAGGAAAATGGTCTTTACGTATGACAGAATTCAATTTTATGTAATCAATGCATACATGCCATCCTGTACTTACTCTAGTTAGTATCAATTCATTATCTGCATTGGTAACTACTGTAACTCTTGACTTTTTAGGGACAACTTATACAGGACCGACGCATGAACTATAAGAAATTGGGTAAATGATACATGCGTCTAATAGCTTAAGGACTTCATTTCTAACAACTTATTTCATGTTAGGATTTAACCGACGTTTCATTTCCCTAGTAGGTTTAGCATTTTCATGAAGGTGAGTGTAATGCATGCAATCTACTGGATTTATACCTTTTATGTCTGCTATAGTTCATCCTAATGCTCTTGTGCTCTTTTAAAACATCCAACAACTTAACTTTTTGTTCATCATTTAGGGATGATGAGATGATTACCGGTAGAGTACTTTCTTCTCCAAAAAATGCATATTCTAGAGTGTTGGGCAATGGTTTGAGCTCGAGTTCCGGTGGTGATTTTGATGATGGGATGAGTTTCTTTTCTGATGGTGCTAGTTGTTCAACTCTTGACTTCTATTTATTAGTGTCCATGGATGGTGCTGAGTCAAGTAAGGCGTTGACCTCATCAACTGATCTGTCAATATCAAAATCCAAACCAAAGTGAGTTAAACATGTTTGTAAATGATCATCACTAAGGTTTGAAACAAAAGTATTATCAACTAATGCTTATGTTAAATCCACATCAACAATTCCATCATTTGTATTGTGAGGTTGTTTAGCAATGTTGAAAATGTTTAGCTCCATAGTCATGTTGTCAAAGGACAACTGCATATTTCCAATTCTACATTGAATGCGGCATCGGCAGTTGCCAAGAAAGGTCGGCCTAGGATAATGGGAATGTGCTTCCTTGAATCCTGGACTAGTTTATTGTTAATTACAATGAAATGAACAGGATAATAAAACTTGTCTACCTGGATAAGCACGTCTTCCACATTACCACGAGGTATTTTCGTGGATCGATCTGTAAGCTGTAACACCACTAGAGTTGGGTGTAATTCTCCAAGTCCAAGTTTTATAAAAACTAAGTAAGGCAACAGATTTACACTAGCTCCTAAATCCAACAAAACATTCTCAATTGTGTGGTTCCCTATACTACATGAGATAGTGGGGGAACCTGGGTCTTTGTATTTTAGAGAAATTTTGTGCTGGAGTATAGAACTAACGTTTTCTATTAAAAAGACCTTTTGAACGTGAATGTTTTTCTTTTTAGTTCAAAGGTCTTTAAGAAACTTGGCATAAGATGGAACTTGTTTTATAGCATCAAGTAAAGAGATATTAACACTTACCAGTTTGAAGATTTAAAAAATCCCAACTGTGAATTTTCCCTTCTTTTCTTTAGCTAACCTCTGAGGAAATGGAGTTTTGGGAACGTATTCTCGTGGGTTGATTTCTTCTTTCTCCTTCGGTGATGAGTCCTCAATATTCACAGGTACAATTTGATTTTTTCTTTTGTCACTGGCATCTCCATTTTGTTATCGACTTCTTCCCCTTTTTGTAAAGTCATGACATCTTTAACCTCTCTGTGCTGCTGTGGTGAACTGGTGCTTAGTTCATGCACTCCTTTAGGATTATGCACAGGTTGACTTGGAAATTTGTCTGTCTCAATAGTCATTGCCAAAGTTTGAATTGAAAAAGCAAGTTGTTCCACCATCTTCTCGAGGCTTGAAACTAATTGGGCTTGTGAGTTAAAACCTGCTCTCATCTCATTTCATAATTCATCAATGGTACGGTTCTGTTACTCAATCGTGGAGTGAGTAAGATTCTTGAGATTCTAGAGTGAATCCTCCCATGGTCTGAGTTGAGAGTAGTTCTAGTTTTGATTGTATGGTCTAAATGGTGGCTAAGAAGCTTGAGGAACTTGAGGAATTGGTTGCATTGGTGGAGCTGAAGCTGCTGATCCATTCTGTTGGAATCCTTGAGACTATAAAAAATTTGGGTGATCTCTCCATCCAGGGTTATATGTGTTGGAGTATGGGTTGTAATTGGATGGTTTTCTCATTACACCTATGGCATTGGCTTGATCTGAGTATGAGTTATGGTCATGTGGTTCTGTTGATTTAGCAGTCGTTAACGATGCTATTTGTCGAAAGAGACCTTCAACCATCTCCTTGACTTCTTTGATTTCTGAAGTTGACTCGCCAATGTGAACCTCATTCACTCCTTTAATTCTTTTAGTATTCCTGAGTGATTGACTCCGTTGTTGGGAATTATCCGCTTGTCACTAGAAGAACTCCCAAATCTCTGATACACTTTTTGACATTAGCTCTTCTCCACTTGTTGCCATTAGCCATTCTTGCACATGTGGCAATAATCCCTCCAAAACGTATTGGCATTGGTGCCATTTCTCGTACACATGATGTGGACACTTCAAGAGTAGCCTATTGAATTGATCCCATGTTTCGAAAAACTGCTCATCTTCTCTCTGGGTAAACTCTGAAATTTCCCTGCTTTATGCACTGGGAAATATTTATTTAAAAATTTCGTTACCATTTGTTCCCATTATGTAATGCTATTAATGTTGAGTGTTAGAAAATGTGTATTTATAAAGGAGAAAATCGTCATTTTACATTTCAAGTCTTACTAACAACCTTTACTTTTATATATTTAAGGTTCTTGTAATTTAATTATGTGTGTTTTATTTTAATTAAGTATTTTGTGTATTTTAGGGGCATCATAGTCATTTCACAATAAACGAGAGATCAAACGGCAAAATGGACATCATTTTTTAACTCAGGACGGTCGAAAACCTTAGGATGAGCATAAAAGGAAAAATGGCACTATTCACATGTACAGTAATATTCACGTGTACGATACTGTCTACGTTACTGTTCACAACACTGTTCACATTGACGGATCAATGACGTGGCATTGACCGATGATGTGGCATTAACTGATGTGGTGTCACGATCCTGTTGGACTAAAATTCTTATGTACTGTTGATGGTGACGTGGCAGCATATCAGTGGATGAAAAATCTCGCGTACGGTACATGCATCACACAGGATTATTTTCAACCAAACCGCGTCACTGTTCAACCCGGGTCAAACTGTGTTACTGTTCATCCGCATGGTCAAACCGCGTACTGTTGACTGATGACGTGGCGCAATCTTGAGCGACCAAATTATTTTTAATCTGATGGCCATGATTTACTCCATGTATTTATAAAAAGGGGGCCTCTCCCCCCTAATTTTATATCTCTGAATCCATTTTTGGACTCTGTTTTTTGTAATTTCTTCTCCACCTTGTATTTTCTACGTATTTTAATAAATTTCCATTTTGCCCCTAGTTTAATTATGAGTGGCTAATTTTCTTTCAAGCTTGGGTTGTCTAGTACCGCCCTGGTTTCACCGACTCCCTAGTACAAGGTTATTATTATTTGGCACGATAAGCCCTTAGCACCATATTGATTAGAGCGTGGTTCATGAGGTGTGGATTCCCCCCTCATGATTTAATTGGCATTAATAAGAATTATTTAGCCCATGATGCATGTTGATACGGATCCACATACCCAAGTACGTCATTTCGATAGAATTCTCTTCAATTTATTCTCGTCATTTCAATTCCAATTTTAAAATTTATTCTTGCCATTTTAATTTAAGTTTTAGCATATTCCAAATCATTTCCACCACAAATCCAATCACCCATTTACAAAATTAATTCTACACACAATTAAAATCCACCTCCTCGTGGGATAGACACTCATCACCATTAGTCTATACTATAATAGATTCGTACACTTGCGAGTACATTAAAATTTGCACAACAATTAGCAGGCAATGTATTGAGTCATGAACGAGCTCTATCTTTTAAAGAAAATGCGAATAATTTAAGTTTAACATCATCGTCTGAAAAATTCTTATATTTAAAAGTTTGATAAACAACATGAAATTCATTCAGATGATTATATGGGTGCTCATTTTCTAGGCCATAGAATGTTAGGAGACAATTTAGCACACTAGGTTTTAACTCAAAACTCCTAGCAGCTACATTTGGATATCTTATGCATGATGTGCTCAAGTTAACTAAGGGACTGAAGTAGTCCTTAAATGACCTCTTTGGTGGTGCTTGTTGTTGCAAATCCATTTATCTTTTATCTTTAATTACCATGTGTCTTGTGTGTGCGAAGTGTTTTTTCAAGTTCAAGGTCTATGGGCTCAAGATGAGGCAATAATGACCTTCGACCATGCATAAAAAAAACATAAAAAAATAAATAAAGATGGGAACAAAACAAATAAATATAAAGAAAAATGAGAAATTACGATACTAACCTTATTACGTTGTTACAACGTACAACCTTTCTATAAAAACACACTTACAAAATATGTGAAATAAATTAACTAAAAATATATTAGTAAGATAAACAAAAATTACAAAGAAAAAATAACTTGAAAATTAAATTACAGAATTTTAAAGAACAGAAAAAAAATTTCTTACCTCTAAATGCAGATTCACTTTTTTAACTTTTTTTTTTTAGATAAAAAAATTACAAGAAAATAACTAAAAGAAATTATTTACAAAAATTAATTCTACAAATTAAAATAACTTACCTCCCCGGAAACAGCGCCAAAAACTTGGTGTGCAAATTTTATTGAACTTGCAAGTGCACGAATCTATTGTAGAATAGATCAACGGTGACGAGTGTCGATCTCATGAGATGGTGGATTTTAATTGTGTGTAAAATTAATTTTTCTAAACGGGTGGTTGGATTTGTGGTGAAAGTGATTTATACTATTTAGAATTTAAATTGGAATGACGGAATTAAATTAAAGTGGAAAATATTATAATTGAAGCGCTTGGGTATTTGGATCCGCATCAACAAGCGCCATGGGTAAAATATTTCTTATTAGTGCCAATTAAATCATGTGGGGGAAATCCATACCTCATAAACCATACTCTAATCAATACGGTGTTAAGGGCTTATCATGCCAAATAATAATAACCTTGTACTAAGGAGCCGGTGAAACTAGGGCGGTATCTAGATAAGATTATTATTATTTGTCGACGAGAAGTCAAAATATCCACAAAAACTAGAGGGGAAGAGAAAATAAATTTACCAAATAAAGCCCATGACACATGTTGAGACTTCACCTTCAACCTAAGTTTGAAAGAAAATTAGCTACTCATAATTGAATTAGGGGTAAAATAAAAATTTATTAAAATATGTAGAAAATACAAGATGGAGAAGTAATTACAGAAAATGGAGCTGAAAAATGAATTCAGAGATGTTAAATTAGGGGGGAGGCCCCCTTTTTATAGATACATTGAGTAAATCATAGCCATCGGATTAAAAACAGTTTGGACGCTCAGGATTGCGTCACGTCATCAGTCAACAGTAAGCGGTTTGAACAGTGACACGGTTTGACCACGCGGTTTGGTTGAAAATAATCCTATGTATATGCATGTACCGTACGCGCAACTTTTGGTCCACTAATATGTTGCCACATCACCGATCAACAGTGCATATGAATTTTCTCCAATGGAATCGTGACACCTCATCAGTCAATACCACATCAGCGGTCAATGCCACGTCATTGTTCCGTATATATGAATAGTGTCATGAACAGTAACATGGACAATACCGTACATGTGAACAGTAGCATTTTTTCTTTTATGCTCCTCCTAGGATTTTCGACTGTCCTGAGATCAAAAGTTATGTCCGTTTTGCAGTCTGATCTCTCGTTCATTGTGAAATGACCATAATGCCCCTAAAATATATAAAATACTTAATTAAAATAAAGCACTCATAATAAATTCACAAGAAGCTTAAATATATAAAAGAAATGGTGTTAGTAAAACTTGAAGTGTAAAATGACGATTTTCTCCTTTATAAATATACATTTTCTAACACTTAACATCTACCAAAAAAGACAAAGAAACTATGCACCAATACTCATCCCAAGTTCTACCATATCTTTCAGAATCAGATGAAACTTCACTATCCCAAACAGAAGAAACCTCCACTGATGAGGAGTCCTTTTCTACTTCAGATTCTGAAAAAGAATTAGTTGATGTCTCTAAACTTCTCATGGTCCAACCATCATGATCAAAAGAACCTTCTCCATCCTCACCTCCTCCAACACCAATTGTTGAGGAAGCAGATTCCAACACAAATCCTACAACTTCTCACTAAGAAACCTCTTCCCCCAAACCCTCAAACAGCCCATGGTTTACTTTTGATGACATTCCAAAAGTAAAATGGCCAGCTAGATTTCAAGAATTTTCTACCTGAATTGATGTTCAAATGCTCAAGACGGGAGCAACAACCCAAAAAGTCCTTCAAGAGTTTAGTTCTCGCTTTACTGGATCTTTAAGAGATTGGTTTGAAAGTCTAGGTCTATGCAAACAACTCCAGGTGATTCAAGCATAGATTTCAGAGGTTCTAGGAAAAATTTATGTGTAGTTCCTTGGAGAAGCAACAGTTGCTAACGAACAAATAGGAAGGGAGTTTCATCTAATGAATTGTTGTTCTCTCCAGATAAAAGATCTGGATTTTCACTACAAGAGGTTGTCTACAATGTATTACAAATTCAATGGCTTTAATGATCATTCGTTGCAGCATGTCTTTATAGCATCTTTCCCCAAAGAAATTCGGCCAGAACTTTAGAGACAGTTCACAATTCACTAGTTAGACATAGCCAACCTCTCTTTGGGAAAAATCTACCAGTTGGCAGTCAACTGTCTAGAAAGGTTTTGTGAACAAAAAGAATTCTTCAAAACCTCATTGAAAACAAGAAACCTTTCAAAAGTGCTTGTAAAAAGCCTTATCACTCCATTAAGTGCAAGAGTAAAAAAGATTACACTTGTACTATAAAAAAGAGATCCCATTTCTAAAAATTTTGAAATTCAGAAAAAAAAAGCCAAACACCTTCCAGATCCAAAAAACCTTATCGATTTTTCAGAAAAAAATAACTCTGACTAGTCCTCTAAATCCAAAAGCAGTCGTTGTTTTATTTGTAAAAAGAAAGGTCATTTCACGAGGAATTGTCCAAACGGACCTGCGAAATCAGTCAGGCTTGTTGAGCATCTCTAGAATTCCATGTTACTTTTAGAAAGTGATGATGTTGAATCTTTCTTCTCTGAACAAGAAGACTATGATGAACAAACAGCTTTTGTTCTTGTTGAAACAGAAGATCATTATAAGTCGGAGAATGTCCCTATAATTCAAACTATACAATAGATTCAAAAAGTTCAACCAGCCATTCATACCCTTTAATCAAAATCCACCTTTTCTCCGGTAGATTTGATAAACCAGTTCCCGACATCAATTTTGTTGATACTGGAGCTCAGAAGAGTATGCTTAATCCTTCAATCCTTCCATCCCATTTTTGGAAAAAGCATACATAATATTTCAAAGTTGCTAATGGAGAACTGTTTCATACAAATTTGATTACCAAAAAAACTCATTGGTATTCAATTCTTTATGGGATGTGTTCTTTGGATAAAACTTGTTGAATCCAATCTCCCTGACAAAGATCTTTTAATCGGTTTTGATGTCATTCACCTAGTTAAAAAACTCCATATAACAGCTTCTGGAATCCGTTATAAACAGATGTTTCAACCATATACGGATTCCCTGAAATTATTCTCTATCTCAAGCTCTCCTCCTTCATATGATCCTCTCAAATCTCGTTTTCTTCTTCACTGTCCAGAAAGTCATAGTCAATTCCTTCATCATGCCCCTCTATGGAAAAATGAAAGATTCTTCATTAAGCTTCCTTTCAAGTTTAACAAAGACATTAACCCAACCAAAGCTACTCATTTAGGAATGACTCCTTTTGACCTGAAACTAGCTCAAGAAGAATGTTCTCTGTTGCTAAAACAAGATCTTATTGAGCCCACAAGTTCAAAATGGGCTTGTCAAGCTTTTTATGTAGAAAAAAGGTCTGAAATAGTTAGAGGCAAAAAATATCTTGTTATTGATTACCAGCCTCTTAACTATTTTCTTAGAGACGATAAGTTCCCCTTGCCAATTAGGAATCCACCCTAATGACAGACCTAAAACAGCTTTTTGCATTCCAAATGCCCACTACCAATGGAAAGTAATGCCATTTGGCCTTAAAGTAGCCCACTCACTTTTCCAAAAGGCCATGGTCAAGATCTTTAAACCGATCGTTCATCATACACTTATCTATATAGATGACGTGCTATTATTCTCCAAAGATCATGATTCCCATCAACAATTACTTTCCCACTTTCTTAAGATAGTGGAAACATATGGCATAATGTTGTCTGACAAAAAGAGTATCATAGGTGAAGACACTGTTATCTTTCTTGGCATGACTCTAAAAGATGGATACTATAGTTCTAGACCACACATAGCCTAGGAACTCATTCATTTCCCAGATGAACATTTGTCAAAAAAGCATATTCAGCAATTCCTAGGTATTATCAATTACCTTAGGGAATTCTTTCCACATGTAACTGTTCACACCAGGCAGCTTTCAAAGATGATCAAAATATCAGCCCACCATGGGGGCCCCCTCAGACTACTGTTGTCCAACATCTTAAGCAGATTGCTTAGCATCCTCCTTCTTTGCGAATCCCCACTGATGGGCAGAGGATTCTTCAGACTGATGCAAGTGATGAATATTGGGGAGCCATCCTTTTGGAAAAACATGATGGCAAAGCATCTTACTGCGCTCACGCCAATGGACAATTCAAGCAGTCAGAAAAACACTACTATGGGGTCTACAAAGAAATTCTAGCCGTTAAATATGGAATTCAAAATTTTGAATTTCATCTTATTGGCCATAACTTCCTTATCAGATTAGATAATTCCTCATTTCCAAAAATCTTTAAATTCAAAGAGAAGGCCCTCCCAAATAAGCATCTCCTCCTCCTCAAAACGTGGTTCTTAAAATATGACTTCATAGTCCATCACATAAAAGGAAACCAGAACCTCATCCTTGATCTTTTGTCCCGACCTTCACCTTCAAAAGTGTTTTTTACCTCAGTTCCAGTCATCTTCATGGCTTCTACTCTTCCCAACACAACCTTAACAAAAAAGTCTTTTCCTTGCAATCTCACCTTTTCCAGTCCCTACCAAATCCAAAATTTTGCAAAGAAATTTGTTTTTCGATACTTCATGAACATGTATCGGACCCAACCATCTGGATTTCCAAGCTTTCATCCAGATCACCTTTTCCTTACAAGCCTGATGATTAACCCCTCTAAAGAGATCACAGAAGACTAATTATGGTATATTTGGTGTCTCACCATTTTATATGCCACTAAACTAGTCTTTCATGTCCAACCAATATTCAGGTGTCTTACAAACCCAAGTCAGGCACACTCTCTTATATGGACTCTCTTTGAATGTTTTTCTCCTCTCTTGGTGGAGAAAAAAATTTGATCTGATAATCAAACACTGCCACATTAATCTCGTCCCTGATCAAGAAGGAGAACAGTTCACCTTAATCTTCATTGTCCATTCTCCTTATTTCCAGCACCCTGTCACCAAACTTTTTTGGACTCAAGATCAAGCCTATGAATGGAAAATTGTTTCGCATAGCTTCCATAAAAAACTTTCTCCTTGAGCTTAACAATGTTCAATCTCCCCCTACAGATATCCAACACACTTCACTTGGTCCATAACATGAGCTTAGGGTCTTCCCGACTACCAGGTCACCTTCATCCAGTAATCCTCCTCCCTCTGGGATTTTGATCAAAGAAGAAAAGCATGATTTCACAGATATTCTCTTCCAGGATTCACAAGATCCATGGGAAGAATTCACCTCAATTCTACATCCTACTGAAGCATCACATGCTCCCTCCTCAAGTACAGCTCCACCAACAGACTCACCTACCCAACAATATTATGAGAACCTGCCTTGGTGGCAAGAACCATTTGCTGAAGTTGACAGTGATGTTGACAACTTATCTCCCTCGCACAGCTTTTAAATACTTTGTAATAGTTGCTTTAGCTTTACATTATCTTTTGAATAAAGATCCAAAGTCAGAGGTCTTGTCCTGTCTGTAATCTTTTGCTTTTTGCTTTTCCTTTTGAAAAGAGGATATGGCTTGTATCATCCTCTTTCCTTGAATTTTCCTATATAAGGAGAATTCATTCTCAGTTGTAAGTATCTCAAGTTTTAGAAATAATTTAACATGTTCACATAATAGTTCACTTCTTTTTCAACGAGTACGCTCTGCACTCGCCTCTTGTAGGATCTTGTGCATCAGAAAGTTCAAGGTATTGGAATCAATTGAACCAATCACAGTTCATCATGTTTAATAGCGAATGAGTGGCTTCACCGTTGGGTGGTAGTGGCTGGACCGACTGAATGCGAAATTAACTCCATTTCCTCCCAAATTTTGAGGGTAAGTTCCTAGCATCACCCCCTACAATCCTACTGGTCTTGATTCTTTTTTCCTCTTGCTGGCTATTATTTGAGATACTCACTTGTTGGAGAGACAGATATTAGGCTTTTACTGTAAGTAAAAAACTATTGAGATTCTTGATGTTGTTAGTCTCTGGTATTATCTAGAGAATAATTTGTGCTGTAATACCAAAAATATAGCAGAAGATTTTATCAGACTATGGTCCCATTGTTTTTCCCGCTTTGGGTTTTCCACGTAAAAATCTATTCTCTTGTAGTTGATTTATTTTTTTGGATTTTGTTGGTTAACTTTTTTGCCTATTTATTTGTGGTACACATCCTATTTTAATCACATAAAGTGAGAAAGAGTTTTGTTTCCACTTAATTTGCAACTGCTTGTGTGAGTCACTTTCTCAACAATAAGAAATTAAACTAGAAAACATGTCATTTTAGCTAATTAAAATAATTTTTGGTCGAAATTAACACAGAAGTAATAGATATTAGCAATCAATTAAGAATGTATGTATATATTAAGGGTTGTCTATGGCCTTAAAATTACTTTGTCTGTAATGATAGTGATGAATTGGATTTATAGAAATTTAATAGGTTATTATTGGACAAATAATAAAGGAAGTTTCATATATATATGTCTAATTAATTAGCATATCCAAGTGGAAGTTGATGAACGTTATAATCATACGTGATGTCTCTCATAAACTTTCTTAAGAGAAATGACTAATTCTCAAGCGACATAACATCCCTTATAACTCAAGAGTCATGTATAGATAAAAAGTTTGATGAACAATCATCTATCCTCTATAAATGAACTCTGTTATACATATTTCATATAATCTAAAATTACAAGCTTAAAATATTATGAATTTCTAGAAACTCTTTTCTCTCATTGACTCTTATTTATTGGTTATTTCCAATTTGACAATTCTCTTGAGTTTACTTCTAAAGGGATCAACTACCCTTGTGGCTTTACATAGAGGCTAAAAGAGCTATTGGACATTTTTAATCTAATCAACTAGGTGAAAGAGGAAATCTAGATTTCTCCTTTCTTGCTTTTTTTAATAGTTTTAACTAGGGGTAAGCAAAATACCCAACCCGACCCAATCCGAAAAAAGTCAGTTTCAGATCGAGTTATGAATAGAACCTTATTGGGTGCATTTGTGCCAACCCGATCAGATCATGATCGGGTTGACACAAAATTAAAACAAAAATCAAAAAAATTAAAAAATTAAAATTAAAAACCCAAAACTAAATTGCTAAAAAATAAACAAATAAACTCCAAACACGCACCACACACACTGAAACACAGACATAAAAATAGTTAAACACACACAAAGTTCATGCCCACAACCACCCACAACCCACTGCCGACCAGCAACGTACACGACCACACCCACCCATAGGCCATAGGATCCCTCTCTCGTATCCTACTACCAACGGCGACAAGCAGCAGTTACACGGCTCACACCCATAACCAAACAAACAATAGATAGTCGCGATCACAAACAGTCAAACACAAACACGAAGTTCACGGAGCAAACTGGATCCAACCACTAGACATAGCAACTGTCGAGAGTCGATGCCAACTAGAGCTGCTCCGCGAGGATCATGACCCGATCTACCGATCTATTGCTACCAAGTACCGGATCTGCTGCGCCACCTCCACGCCTCCAATCCTCCGCCATCATCCAATCCAATTCAAGCTCCATTTGGTTGTTGAGTTTTGGAAGCTTTAGGTTGTTACTGTAACTTGATAGATATGGTATATATGCTTTAAATATTATAAGTGAACAGTCAAATATGTAGATCGTGTGCGTGTATATACTTTATATCTGATCCGATCCAAATTCAACCCAAATCTATAACCTGATCCAATCTTATCTAAATTATATTCAAATAGGATCAAATTAGGTTATAGATTTGAGTTGAATTCGAATGATTTTTATCCAACCCGAAGCCCGATCGAGTTGATCCGAACTCGACCCGAACCCAATTTTGCCCATCCCTAGTTTTAACTGCCTCTCAAACATATGACACATGTGTTTATTAATCCTTTCCTAATATAACATCCATCCTTGTTGTTTTAAGCTTAATAAGTTTAAGCGATATTATGCGCAAGACGTGTGATTCACTTAATCATAACTTTCATGTCGTCTTCTTTCAACCAACCTATTAGATCTGTATACATCTTCAAAACAACTTATCGTACTCATCTTGATTTGGACATTTATGCTTCACTATATAACCTAAGGATTGAGATAAGTTAAGAAAATCTCAAATTCATAAAGTGAGTCTTCTTCCTTAACCAAAAAGAAAAAACAAAAAAAAGAAAGAAAAACAAGAACCATAAAATTAAAAAAAAGAATAGTAAAACTAAAATAAAAGTACTCAAGATAGAATGCCCTTGTAAAAAAATTTGTAAATCTGCATCAAGGAAACCCACTAGCTTAACGAGAAAAATCGGTTCAAAACTAATACTTCAAAGGGGTAATGAAGGTAAACCATCCTAATTTCTTAATAAATTCTCTATCATTTCTCCATGGCATCACTTCTCCATTGTTCCTGAACTTTTTTCCTCACATCTACTTTCATTGTCTTTTTTTCTTTTATTTTGATAAGGGACCTGATATCATTTCCTTTGACACAAAAAAATATATATCCCTAATAGAACCATTGTTGAGGGTGATTTTTGAACCTATAAGATAAAGACATATGAGAAGATAAAGAGGACATAAAGATGAAGCATTAACTAGGAATAAGAGTAGGAATCACCAAAGCCAACTTACAAGTCCTTTTCTCTTAATCAACCACCAGGACCACAAGGAAAGTGATAGGGCTTCCATTAAGAATCACCCAACTCAAGGGAAACTCAAAAGTCACTAATGAATAGTCACTAACTCAGAAGAAAGGATCCATGAACCTTAGCTTCCACCTCAAAATTATTGTAACATTGTTCAGTCATTATCATACGTAAACGTGGTACAAAGAAGACAAATAGGCATACCACTATCAAAGGGATCATGTAGTGCCCAAGTTACTTACCAAACTTGTGGACCAACCAAATTGCAAATCAAAAAAAGAGAACTACAAGGTTATTGACCTTCAATTAGAAAGCTCCATGTGTTCGTGAATAATAAAAGGCAAGGCTCTAAACATTTGAATCCTAAAAGAAAATATATTAAAATGTACCTGCTTGGTGAAGAAGAGCCAATAGGCTCATGACATGTGTCTGCTTGGACCGAAGACAGCCTCAGGGGCACTTCCATTTAGTAGGTCAAGGTAAAGAAAAATGAGACCTTTTTTAGCTCGTTTTTCATATCTCTCACTCTCTCCACCACTTAGCACTTTGTTTAAGCTTTAAGCCTCCAAGTAAAGTCTCTTCTATTTTCAATCCTCCCACTGACTTAACCATTAGAGTGCGGACATCAGCTACCACTAACACTGCCTCTAATGGGATTTTTCTCTATTTTTCAAGTTTTGCACTTCCTGACCTCTCTTGAAAGCTCAAATATTTTCCTATAGCCTTGTAAAGAGCGCACATCCTTCACACTATCCTAAGCATCCCAAAAATGATTCCTTTATGATGCACTTACTTTGTGGGAATCGAAATGGGCTAAAATTAGAATGGATTGTAATTGGAATAAGGAATGAGAATTAAAATAAGTTGTTTACTTGAGCTGCAATAATTGGAATCGAAATGGTCTATATTCTTATTGATGTATTCACTTTGTCTTGAAATCGAAATTATTTGTTTTAAATTACTAAAATGCCCCAAGTTATAGTTTTTATTATTTTAATTGTTATTACTGTTGTTATTACTATTAATATCATTATTATAATAATGATATTAATGATGACAAAATTGTTGTTGTTGTCATTGTTATTTTGTTACTATTATAATCAAAATTATGATAATTGTTTGGGAGGCAATTTAAGTGCTGACTCGAGCCAATAGGATAGCAATATATGCCAAGGACCAATCAATAGGATGAAAAATTAGCATCATTGGCTAGACATAACGATAGCTCAACTAAGCTAAAGATATACTTTCTTTGGAAGGATTATTTCAGTAAAATCCTCCTAATTTAAAGGGCATAATCGAAACTGAAATACAGTAGCTGGAGCTTACTTGCGAATAATAGCATACCATTAGGGGTAGAATAAAACATCTACCTTTTGGTCTAGAAAGAAAGAAACAATAAGGGTGCGAATTCACTGAGTGAAGCAACAAGCTTAAGACAAATCACTATCAAGTGGATTAAGCCAAAACACCAAAATAACCCCACCTAAGAGGGACTAACCAGTGGAAATATGTTAGGTATCTAGATTTGTCTTAGCATGCCATTAGGGGTAGAATAAAACATCTACCTTCTGGTCTAAAAAGAAAGAACAATAAGGGTGTGAATTCACTGAGTGAAGCAACAAGCTTAAGACAAATCACTATCAAGTGGATTAAGCCAAAACACTAAAATAGCCCCACCTAAGAGGGACTAACCAGTGGAAATATGCTAGGTATCTAGATTTGTCTTAGCATGCCATTAGGGGTAGAATAAAACATCAATTAGGGCGTGAATTCACTAAGTGAAGCAACAAGCTTAAGACAAATCACTATCAAGTGGATTCAGCCAAAACACCAAAATAACCCCACCTAAGAGGGACTAACTAGTGGAAATATGCTAGGTGTCTAGATTTACCAATAGACCCTAAGGCACACACCAATAAAAACTCATAGGTTTGTCATTTGTGGTAAGTTTTCGTGATTCACAAAACTTGACATCTTCAACCTCTAGGTTTATCACCATTGATAAAGCTTTCAAGTTTTACAACCTTGAAACCACTGAAAACTACAATTAAGAACCTTACTTGAGCATTAGACTATGGTCACGGGCCATCGCCAACTCCACTTTTAATCTTAGTTTGCTTCATTTTTATAGGTTTCATAGAGCTCAAAGGCTTGTGGTCTTTACCTTATTCTTTACTCACTCTAACCATTCCTTGTCACTAAAAATCACCCAATTATACTCTTCTCATTTGTAGAACACGCCTCAAACTCATCTAGACAGATTCACCTAAATTTATATATATATATATATATATATATATAGAGGCATAAAGGAAATTTTTATGTCTTATTAAGGACAATAAAAGTCACTCCAAGAAATGGGATTCCCATTTTGAACTCCTCATAAGAATGAGAATCTAATTCCCTATTCCAAAATTTGATGGATCCCATCATTTCCATTCTCATTTTTTAATTCAATTTTTGTAAGTGTTTACACATAATGGAATTCTCATTTCTATTCTCCAATCTAAAAAGTAAACACATCTTTATAGTTCAATTACTTCCCATGAATCAAAGTGGGGAGAAACTCAAAGTAAGTTAAAATCGAAATGGGCTGGAATTGAAATAAAGAATGAGAATTAAAATCAGTTGTTTACTTAAGCCGATGGAATTAGAATTGGAATAATATCTTTCTCTTTCTCTTCACTTGTTGTGTCAAAAAAAAATAGAACTTAAGAAGTTTTATTGGTCATCTATTAACAAATCTAAGCTATACAATTTTTGCTGCAATGTACCAAATGCAATTTTATCATGTGAATGAAATAGAGGATAAATTTGAGAAGCATGAAATCCAAAAAAAAATTAATCATATTTTTGCATCATTTAAAAAAGAAAAACTTTGAAGATATAATATTTTAATGGCATATGTTGAAATTACATTTTAAGTTGCTACAGCAATTTAAGTTTGCAATAAAAAATGTTAATCGACTTTATTAGCATAGTTATTAGAGCATATCAATAAACACCATTGAAGAAATTATTAACAGCTAATATTTCTTGCCATATAATCTATTTAACCAAGTCAATTATGTGCATTTAAAAGTGTACAACTTTCCATGGCTCATGGATGAACAGCATACAAATTTTGTCATCTTAACCATTTAACAACACATTTAACATTATAAGTCTTTTGTTGTAGCGAATGAGCTATATTCTCATAGACTTGTTTACTTTATCATGTAATTGGAATTACATTATTTCAAATTATCAGAATACCCTTAGTTAAAATTATATATTTTTCTTTAATAAAAGAAATAAGTAAATATTTTTTAGAGAAATATATGCATGTTAATTATAACATTGAATGTAATACTATAATTTTTAAATAAACTAGTTGTTTTTGTTGTTGTTATTATAACTATTATTAGTATTTTATTATAAGTTATAATTATTATTGCTGTCGTTGTCATTATTACTATTATTATTATTATTATTATTATTACTACTACTACTACTACTAATAATAATAATTATTATTATTATTATTATTATTATTATTATTATTATTATTATTATTATTATCACTAATATTAATATTATTATTATTTAATACTTATATGGGTAAAGTAAAATGAATGCTTAATTTTCTTTAAGAGTAAATGTGTCAATTGCCACTTGGGCTTTGGTTTAGTAGTGAACCACTACTCTCAAAGTTAAGCAGGACTATGAGGGTAGTAGTTTGAGAGTCTCCATAGGCTCAATCTCCCTCAATTAAGCAAAAAATTGTGTGGAGTTAATTTGTAAGTTTTTCTTGCGAAATGCGAGTGGAGCAGAGACATCCCTCGTCTGTGAGGGTCATATGTCTGGGCATATACTTCATAAAATTAATATAATAATGTAAGTCCAAGTTATATATCTTTTTGTAAATATCAGTGTAATGCATGCTCTAATAGTAGTTGTAAATATCTGTGTAATACAATAATCTGATGTGTAATCGGTAGTAAAAAAAAATGTGTCAATTTATTTCTTATTCTCATTCCTTATTCTTAAATTTGATGACTATTCTCATTCTCAATCCACAGTTTACTCATTTAAGTAAATACACACTCATTCCCCAGTCCAAAAAATAAACACACCCTTAATGTTTTATCTGACTAAAAATGGGCTAAAACAACCAATATTAACCAATAATTCAACTATGACTAAATAGATTAAGCTACACAATTAAAAAATAAATTTCTTCGTTTTCTCACATCTCTAGAAAGAGGGGAGTGGTTCTTCAATCTCTGACATCTCTAAGAAGAGAGAAGTGGAACTAAGACAATTATAATAATGTAATATTGTGTGGTGATAATAGGAAGACAGAAATTGAGTATTACATATCATAGAGCATCTAGAAATTAAACCTAAGTAAAATATAAGGCTAGAAAACAAAGGGAGGGTTGTTCAAACCTATCAAGTTTCTATATCTACACCTTTCAGTTAATTAAATTTTAGAATATTAATTATTAATTTTCCATCCTAAAGATTATAAAGTGCAAAAATACTTGAAATGTTTAAAATTTCTCATTTTTTCGATTCGAGCTTTCAGAAAGATCAGTTTTACACTTTTCTATTGGAATCCATTAGTGAATATTTACAAAAAGACAATTTGTTCATGTGTTGTAATTCAAGATTATGATGTTGAGATTTTTTTATAAAGATTAGATGGAGCAAATGATATGGATTTAGGTATAAATATTATATTTTGAAGCTTTCAATGAGAGGAATAATGCCATGAAAAATATTTTGCCAAATTATATCGTTTAGTGCCTCAAAAAGTTACTTGAATATTCAAAATATCTTTCAATTAACTTTTTGAGACATAAATAATAGAATTTAGTAGAAAAATTGCTATGACTTTTATTGGTCTCGTGGAGAATTTTGAAAAAATATATTATACAATTAATTTGACATTATTAGGCCTATCTAACCCTTATCAAAAGATGTTATGCATCATAAATTATACCACAAGTGCAGTATATGTATAGTACCAGAGCGAATTCTCATCTCCGCCATAACCCATGTTCAATTATATCTTTGATTAAAACCCAACATTAACCATACCTAAGGTTTCAGTGCCTCATAAATCTAAATATAACTAGAGATGGCCAATGGGTCGAACGACACGTGACATGACACAACACGAGCACGTTGTTGTGCAAATTTTAATGTACTCGCAAGTGCACGAATCTATTATAAAATAGACTAATGGTGACGAGTGTCAATCCCACGAGCAGGTGGATTTTAATTGTGTATAAAATTAATTTTGTAAATAGGTGATTGGATTTATGGTGGAAATGATTTGGAATATGTTAAAACTTAAATTAAAATGGCAAGAATAAATTCTAAAATTGGAATTGAAATGGCGAGAATAAATTGAAGAGAATTCTATTGAAATGGCGTACTTGAGTATCTGGATCCGTATCAACATGCATCATGGGCTAAATAATCCGTATTAATGTCAATTAAATCATGAGGGGGGAATCCACACCTCATGAACCACGCTCTAATCAATATGGTGCTAAGGGCTTATCATGCCAAATAATAATAACCTTGTACTAGAGGGCCGGTGAAACCAAGACGGTACTAGAAAAGATTAGTATTATTTGTCGACGAGAAGTCAAAACATCCACAAAAACTAGAGGGGAAGAGAAAATAAATTTACCAAATAAAGCCCATGACACATATTGAGACTTCACCTTCAACCCAAGCTTGAAAGGAAATTAGCTACTCATAATTGAACCAGGGGCAAAATGGAAATTTATTAAAATACAAAGAAAATACAAGATAGAGAGGGAATTACAGAAAATGGATCCCAAAAATGGATTCAGAGATATCAAATTAGGGGCGGAAGGCCCCTTTTTTATATATACATGGAGTAAATCACGGTCATCGGATTAAAAACAGTTTGGACGCTCAGGATTGCGCCACATCATCAGTCAACAGTACGCGGTTTGACCACGTCACCATCAACAGTACATAAGAATTTTAGTCCAACAGGATCATGACACCTCATCAGTCAATGTCACATCATCATTCAATGCCACGTCATCGATCCGTCTATGTGTACAGTGTCATGAACAGTAACGTAGACTGTACCGTACATGTGAATAGTGCCATTTTTCCTTTTATACTCCTCCTAAAGTTTTTGACCGTCCTGAGTTTAAAAGTGATGTTCGTTTTACCGTCTAATCTCTCCTTTATTGTGAAATGACTATAATGCCCCTAAAATACATAAAATACTTAATTAAAATAAAACACACATAATTAAATCACAAGAATGTTAAATACATAAAAGTAAGGGTTGTTAGTAAGACTTAAAATGTAAAATGACGGTTTTCTCCTTTATAAATATGCATTTGCTAACACTCAACACACCCCCCAACCAGCTTATTGTTAGTCCCTAGAAAATAAAGCGAAAATAAAATTCAAATTCAAAATGATTCTTTTTTTTTTTTTAGAAACACTCGTGTTTATTCAATCAGATTAATGATAACAATCAAATAAAAGTATAAGTATTATCTCCAGTCTAAAGCAACATCACACCCATATCAACCATCCACATGAATCAGCCTAGTAGACTTTGTTATAGCTACTTTCAAGAATGACATGTCAAACCCGAAAATCTCACTGGAAGTAGTGACACTCTCACAAAGAAATTAAACCCAATAAAAATAGTCAATGAATGGTAATTGAGAGAAAATAATAAAGAAGTGCTATCAGATGCTCTCACCAAGATGAAATAAATATGCCCTCAGCTTAGAAATAATACGATCTCAAGTCAAACAAAAATGCTAGTCAACCCATTTTACTTATCTTTTTTTTTATTATTATACATCACTACATCTTTTTAGCCCATATAACTAGCTTCTACTTCAGACTATAGTTCCCTAAAATCAAGAAGGACTTTTATTAGGACGTAATATAGGCTAGGGACATGGCTAATAAAGAAGGGAAATAAGGAAAACAAAGTGTATGTTTGAGAAAAAATGCAGAGGAATTTTTTTTATTTTAAGGGAGTTGCAAGGTAGATTTCACTTATTATTGTCATTTTTATTCTTTTGAAACAACACTTTTTTTCTTTTTCTTTTTTTTTTGCAACAATTTTTTTTTTGAACTAGGCATAACTTCACTGTACAAAATGTTTATTTACATTTTTCTCAAACATAAATAGGTGATGGAATTTATAAGATATTGGGTAATACTCCAAATCGGAGTGGGTCAAGATGATAAGTTGGACAAAGAAAAGTTTTTTTTTTAAAAGGCTCAAAAGGGTTAACTATGGATATATCACAAAAGGGATGGCTAGAAAGGCTCAAACGGGACAAAGATAGCATTTCCATCATCTTTTAAGGCTCTAAATAATCGTTTATATCTACTAGTTAGATGGGCCTCCAAATGTAGCAACACACATTTTTTTTCTTTTTTTTTTACAATTTTTTTTAAAGGGTTAACTCAAAAGAAATTTAGAGATCGTGTGTAAAATAATAAACTGCTAAGCTGTATAAAGAATGGGCAAAATGGTTATTCTCCAAGAAAAATAATAAGCTCAAAAACTCACTTGGTACTTATTATGACATGTTCATTCCTTCAAGTAACTCACATTTATCTCCGACATCAACATGTAGAGTAGCAAACATAGTGTAACATCACTTAAGACCAAAGATAATACAAATACTAAAATTTGAAATTAACCATGTCATCCAATGTTAAAACAAATCACACAATTTTTTTTTTAAACAACATTCTACCCCCAACTTATTTTAAGCATGAAAGGAAAATATGCATGCAAAAATTTGAAAGTGATGCAGAAAAAGTAATTAGAAAAAGTACACTTAAAATGATAGAAAAAGAAAAAAAAAATTTTTTTACTTAGAAGATGTGTTTCTAGAGGTACTACACTCCATATTCAGCCATCTTCGACTGAAAAGTTAGAAAATGTATATTTATAGAGGAGAAATTAAAAAGAAGAAGAAAAATGAACATAAAAACTTAATAAAGAAAAAATGTCTGAATTTTTTTTTTGTTTCTATTTTTTTTTTCAAACGATGAAAATGCGTTTCTAGAGTCACTACACTCCATACTCAGCCATCTTCAACACAAAACGTTAGCAACAGTTAGTTTCTACAACAAAAAAAATTAGTAAAAACTTAACCAAGATTCCACAATTGTCGACTATTCTCTCCCCCCAACCAGAACAAAACATTGTCCTCAATGTTTTAAAGGAAAGACGTAGAGTTTAGAAGATATCACCTGGGTGGTGCAACACATAAGAAAATATTTACAGGCGGAGAGTTAAATCTAATTTTTACTTCTTACTGCTGCTACTGTTACCATCATTATTTAGACGCTCCAACACAAAGGTCCAGGGGTCTGGCTCCGGTCTATAAGCTTGTAACATATCAAGTAGCTCATTAGCAGTGTGAGCATAAATAAAGAGTTTTTTCACATTGGAGGGAATGAAATAGTTTTTTATTGCATGGTTAAGAAATGCGATAAAGCCATCATAAAAGTTATTGACATTTAACAAACTGATGAGTTTCTGGTGGATGTGCAGATGGACCCAAGATGCTAGTGTGATAAGTGCCTCTAGTGTTGCAAGATCTCCTAGAAGGAAAATAAAAGCATCAGCATGATTGAGCATTTCAGTTATTCTTTCTTGCATACCTGAGACGACTAACTCTTCTCCAGTTGATGAGTCAGACAAACTGCCCAATGGTTTTAGGACTCTTGGGATGATGCTTAACACTTGACTTCCTCTGATAAAAGCTGCTTCTAAGACCATTTTTGATAACCCTCGGTTACCTCCTCCATACACCAAGTGTAATTTTCTCGCTGCTATGCTTCGACCAAGATCTATGGCCGCCTCCACGAACTCTTTATTTTTGCCATAGTTAAATCCAGAAAGCACACAAATGTTCTTGAATTGTCTATTGGGAGTAGCTGTCATTGTGATACTTCGCAAAAATAATTTGTGAGTGCTTGACAAAAAAGAAATCACATTTAAGAGTCTTGGTGACAGTGGGTCACAGTTGTGTATGAGGTAACATGTCAGTGTCAAATAATGCGTAAAGCACGTGTGGCTCGCGAGTCAAAAAGGAAACAGTAAAAAGAAAAAAGCAAACAGTAATAAGGAAAAAGCAAACAGTAATAAAATTATTAAAGACAATAATGCAAACAATAAAACAATAGTGAAATAAAATAACAGTAAAGTAAAAGGATATTTACAGGTAGTTGCGACTGTGGCTCACATCTTCCTCTGGTTTTATGTCCAGAAACGGCTTGAACGCCCTCTATGGGTCAATGATAGGCTTCCTATCCAATTTTCTTATAAACTGGCAAACAGGGTCGTTTATAGTCATATTCCCGAGACTATATCTTGCATGCTCTTTCTGGAATAATGGTCATAACTGGAGAATCGCTCCTTGCACATATCCACTGGGATGCATTTCAAGAGACAGAAGAATCTCATCCAATGACTCCTTATTCAAGCCATCCCTAATGAATTGAATCTTATCTTCCCTGCCAATCGTACTTTAGCCTCGATTAACCAATGAATATCAGCAGGTATGTTATTCTTCATGAGTAGTCGCATGCGTTCGGACCGAGCTTTGTAGATCGTAAGGATGGCATTTTGAGGAAGTGAAGGGAATCGCTTGTGAAGCTTCGCTAAGATCTCGTTTCTGTCCATACCTTCACCTCAGAATATTAGTTATTATGGGAAAACTGAAGCCGACTTGATTGTCACGGAGTACTGTTATCCGCCACTTTACCGGGGTAACAAACTAAAGCACACAAACAGAAAAACAAATTAAAACACACAAAGAAAATTAAAATCATCCTCTTATTGAATTTACCTCAAGCTCCAATTGGATGTCGTAAACACTTCTCTCAATATCTTTGAGTTAGCTTTCTAAACCCTCAACATAGGCTACTAACTCTGGTGGTTGTAGAGCCCAAATGCGTTGTGTTTTACAAAATCGAATCTGCCTTTTGAGATGAGATTTGACACGTTGAAGTAGTTTAGGAATGTTCAGGAGGAACGGTCTAAGTATGGTACTCATGATTAAAAATGATAAGAGAAAACTAAATGGTAAAACAAACACACTTATGCAAAAACAATTTCAATTAGCAAAAGAATAATAAAAAGAAAGAAAGAAAAATCAAATCAACGAAAAGAAAAAAATCAATTCAAATTTGGTGGGTCACTCAAATTTATTTCGGTGTCTTCTCCATGTGGTTGGTACTCTAGATATTTCTTTACTCTTTGACCATTAACTTTAAACGTGACACCATTCTTTGGGTCCTTAATTTCAATTGCCCCATGTGGAAAAACAGTATGAACAATAAAGGGATCAGACCAACGAGAGCGTAACTTACTTGGGAATAGGTGCAAGCGAGAATTGAATAAAAGCACTTTCTGACCTGGAGTGAAAGATTTTCTCATAATTTGCTTGTCATGGAAGACTTTCATTCGTTACTTGTAAATCTTGGCATTTTCATAGGCATGATTGCGAATTTCTTCAAGTTCTGCCAGTTGTAATCTTCTTTTTGAGCTGGCTTGCTGCATGTCAAAGTTGAATTTCTTGATGGCCCAATACGCACGATGCTCTAGTTCCACAGGTAGGTGGCAAGCTTTTCCATACACTAGTCTGTAGGGTGACATCCCAATCGGGGTCTTGAAAGTCGTTCTATATACCCATAATGCATCATCAAGTCTTAATGACCAATCTTTTATGTCTGGCCTCACCGTCTTTTCTAATATGTGCTTTATTTCTCGATTGGAGATCTCAACTTGGCCACTGGTTTGCGGATGATATGAGGTCGCCACTTTGTGTGTGATTGAATACTTTGTCAAAAGAGCTTTGAATGTTTTGTTACAAAAGTGGGCACCACCATCACTGATTATTGCTCGAGGGAATCCAAAGCGTGAAACAATGTTACTTTTCAAAAATCCTATCACCACCTTGTGATCATTGCTTCTACATGGAATCGCTTCTACCCATTTCGATACATAATCAACAGCAACCAATATGTATTGATGGCCAAAAGAAGGGGGAAAGGGTCCAATGAAGTCGATACCCCATACGTCAAAAATCTCAACCACTAAAATTGGATTTAATGGCATCATGTTCCTTCGTGTAATGCTCCCCATTCGTTGACACCTATCACATGAAGAACAAACAGTGTAAGCATCTCAAAATATAGTTGGCCAATTAAAACCACATTGTAAAACTTTAGTCGCTATTTTCTTAGCACTAAAATGGCCTCCACAAGCTTGTTCATGGTAGAATGAAAGGATATTCTTAATTTCATTTTCTGAGACACATCGTCTAACAAGTTGATCTGCACAATACTTGAACAAATATGGGTCATCCCAAAAGAAATTCTTTATTTCTGCAAAGAATTTAGCCTTGTCTTGCTTGGTCCAATGCTCTAGAAGTTTATCTGTAACAAGATAATTAACTATATCAGCATACCAAGGTAATACTTCCACATTCATTAATTGTTCATCTGGAAATGACTCATTCAATGGTAATGGTTCAACAATTGTATCAAAATGAAGACGAGAGAGGTGGTTCGCCACAACATTTTCTGTCCCTTTCTTATCTTTGAATTCCAAGTCAAATTCCTACAAAAGTAACACCCAACGAATTAATCTAGCTTTTGCATCTTTCTTTGTGAGAAGATATTTACGAGCAGCATGATCTGTGAATATAATTATTTTACAACCAATGAGATAAGATCGAAATTTTTCCAATGCAAACACTACTACTAGCATTTCTTTTTCAGTAGTTGAATAGTTCAACTGTGCATCATTCAATGTCATACTAGCATAGTAAATAACATGGGGAATTCGATCAACTCTTTGTCCTAATACTGCTCCTACTGCATAATCAGATGCATCACACATGAGCTCAAATGGTAAGCTCCAGTTTGGGGGCTGAATAATGGGTGATGATGTCAACAACTGCTTTAGTTTTTCAAATGCCACAAGACATGAATCATCAAAGACAAAAGGTACATCTTTAGCAAGTAGATTGCATAAGGGTTTAGAAACTTTGCTAAAATCTTTAATGAAACGTCTATAAAAACCAGCATGCCCAAGGAAAGATCTTACTTCTCTGACTGTTTTAGGTGGAGGAAGATTAGAAATGAGATCCACCTTGGTTTTGTCAACCTCAATACCTTTGCTTGAAATGATGTGACCGAGAACAATACCTTGTTTTACCATAAAATGACATTTCTCCCAATTTAAGACTAAGTTTTTCTCGATACATCTCTGCAAAACTAGTGTTAGATGATGTAACATTGATCAAACGAGTCACCAAAGACAAAAAAGTCATCCATAAAGACTTCAAGGAATCATTCAACCATATTAGAAAAAATGCTCAACATGCATCTTTGAAATGTAGCAGGTGCATTACATAATCCAAATGGCATTCTCCTATATGCAAAAGTGCCAAAAGGGCAAGTGAAAGTGGTTTTCTCTTGATCTTTTGGTGCTATGGGAATCTGATTGTATCTTAAGTAGCCATCTAGAAAGCAATAAAATTCATGGCCTGCTAATTTATCAAGCATTTGATCGATAAATGGTAAAGGAAAATGGTCTTTACGTGTGACAAAATTCAACTTTCTATAATCAACGCATACACGCCATCCTGTAGTTACTCTAGTTGGTATCAATTCATTATCAGCATTGGTAACTACTGTGACTCCTGACTTTTTAGGGATAACTTGTACAGGACTGACCCATGAACTATCAGAAATTGGGTAAATGATACCTGCGTCTAATAGCTTAAGGACTTCAGTTTTAACAACTTCTTTCATGTTAGGATTTAACCGTCGTTGCATTTCCCTAGTAGATTTAGCATTTTAATCAAGGTGAATGTAATGCATGCAATCTACAGGGTTTATACCTTTTATGTCTGCTATGGTCCATCATAATGCTCCTTTATGCTCTTTTAAAACATCCAACAACTTACCTTTTTGTTCGTCATTTAGGGATGATGAGATGATTACCGGTAGAGTACTTTCTTCTCCGAAATATGCATATTCCAATGTGTTGCGTAATGGTTTGAGCTCGAGTTTCGGTGGTGATTCTGATGATGGGATGAGTTTCTTCTCTGATGGCGCTAGTTGTTCAACTCTTGACTTCCATTTATTAGTGTCCATGGATGGTGCGGAGTCAAGCAGGGCATTGACCTCATCAACCGATCTGTCAATATCAAAATCAAAACCAAAGTGAGTTAAGCATGTTTGTAAAAGGTCATCACTAAGATTTGAAACAAAAGTGTTATCAACTATTATTTCTATTAAATCCACATCAACAATTCCATCATCTGCATTGTGAGGTTGTTTGGCAATGTTGAAGATGTTCAGTTCCATAGTCATGTTGCCGAAGGACAACTGCATATTTCCAGTCCAGCATTGAATGTGAGCATCCGCAGTTTCCAAGAAAGGTCGGCCTAGAATAATGGGGATGTACTTCCTTGAATCCTGTATTAGTTGAGTGTCAATTACAATGAAATCAATAGGAAAATAAAACTTGTCTACCTGGATAAGCACGTCCTCCACAATACCACGAGTTATTTTCATGGACCGATCTACAAGTTGTAACACCACTAGAGTTGTGTGTAATTCTCCCAGTCCAAGTTTCACAAATACTGAATAAGGCAACAAATTTACACTAGCTCCTAAATCCAACAAAGAATTCTCAATTGTGTGGTTCCCTATACTACATGAAATAGTGGGGGATCCTGGGACTTTGCATTTTAGAGGAATTTTATGTTTGAGTATAGAACTAACGTTTTCGGTTAAAAATGCCTTCTTTTGGACATGCATATTTCTCTTTTTAGTACAAAGGTCTTTAAGAAACTTGGCATAAGATGTAACTTGTTTAATAGCATCAAGTAAAGGGATGTTAACACTTACCTGTTTGAATATTTCAAGAATCTCACCTGTGGATTTTCCCTTCTTGCCTTTAGCTAACCTCTGGGGGAATGGAGCTTTGGGAACGTATTCTCGTGGGTTGGTTTCTTCTTTCTCCTCCAATGATGAGTCCTCAACATTCACCGGTACAATTTGATTTTCTTTTGTCATCGGCATCTCCACTTTGTTGTCGACTTCTTTTCCTTTTCGCAAGGTCATGACTGCTTTGACCTCTCCATGCTGCTGTGGTGAACTGGTACTTGCTTCATGTACTCCTTTAGGATTAGGCACTGGTTGACTTGGAAATTTACCTTTCTCAACAGTCATTGCCAAAGTCTGAATTGAAGAGGCAAGTTGTCCCACCATCATATACCAGTGGTTAATGCCAAATCCGAAATCCATTTTTGAAAACCATTTTTCACGATACCACCCAAAAACCTTTAAAGAGGGTGAACGTTGTGAGAAAATACTTTCAATTTTAGAAAACTCGGTTTTGGAGGATAAACAGGACATTTCTGATGCACAGGATCCTCAAACTAGAGGCAAGTGCAGAGCATACTCAGTTTAGAAATATTTGAGGTGAGCGTATCATTCCTAATTCGAATAATTTCTTCGATTCCTAGAAGAGAGAGAGAGGTTTAGGGAAACATGATATAGAAAACTTAAGCTTTTTATTTCTCAATTGGCTCCCCTACAACTGAGATCAAGGGTGCTTTATATAGAGGATCCTTGAGAACATGCCCTCCCAAGTGATCATATTCTAATGCACACCTTTTTAGAAAGCCCAGCCCGCCAAGCGAGACTTTTACCAAAGATAAAGCATACTTACAAGGACTTTTATCAAAATAAAGCACACCGACAAGGACTTTGATAAAAGTAAAGCATACCGACAAGGACCTTAATAAAAGAAAGCATACCAACAAAGACTTTAATTAAAGAAAAGCACACCGACAAGGACACTGACAAGGACTTTGACTAAAGACAAACGGGAGTCACATGCTTGCATCGAGAGCGATCATGGAGTGGATGGATAGCGCGATGGCGACACATCTCCTGTGTCCTTTTCATATCGTCGCTTGTGCCGACGCCTTTGTCGCTTGTCGAGATAAGCTTCAGCTTGTTGATACTTTGCTTCGTCAGCTTCAGTCATGCGCTGCGAGGTAGATGCAGCAGGAGAGGCTGGGGTAGCGACAGAATGACGAGGACTGTCAGTAGGGAGAAGGGACTGAAAATCTTCCCATGGGTCCTGAGCATCTTGAAATAAGACATTTGTGTAGTCAGGACGTTGTTCCATAACAAGAATTCCCTGAGGACTTGAGCTTGAACCTAGAGTACAGCCTTGTAATTTTGGAATTATTTCAAGGGTATGTGATGGTCCAATGGAGGTGTGGTGAATATTTGTGGCAGGTTGAGGGACATTGTTAAGCTCCATGAGATAGGTTTTGAGAGCGGTGGTGACTGATCTATCATGGATAAAGGTATAAGGATGAGGATAGGTTTTCCATTCATATGCCATGTCCTGTGTCCAGTAGTCATGTGTTTCTGGATGCTGGAAATAAGGCCTGTGGACGATGAAAGCCGTAGTCCACATGTTACCTTCTTGCTCTGGCATTTTATCTAATCCATGAAAGGTACATAAGTGTTGGAGTTGCTGGCGCCACCAAGTGAGGGGAGAATACCATTCAAAGAGGGTCCATAGAAGGTCTGGGGCGAACTCTGGAGTGGTAAGGTGAGACAAGACTGGTTTGATGGGAAAAACCAGCTTTGTGGCATACAAGGTGGTAAGACACCACATATACCAAAGCTCATCTTCAGAGATGGTGAGAGAGGACAGAGTGAGGCCTGTGAGAAATAGGTGCTCCATGCAAAGATTAGGAAATCTGTCAGGTTTCTTGGTCTGGACATTAAAGAAAAATCGATAAAGGAACTTCTTTGCAAAATCTTGTAATTGGTAAGCCGAGGAGAAAGAAATGTTCATGGGGAAATGTCTTTGGTTGAGAGCTTTGAAAGGGAGTTGGCGATTCATGGCTATTACTGGAATGGTGTGAATCGAGGAGATGAGTGCGGGTTTATTTATAGTTGGACGGGTGAGAAAGTCTGGGATGAGGTTTTGGTCACCTTTTATATGTTGAACAGTGAAGTCATATTTGGCAAACCAGGTTTTGAGGTTGAGTAATTGCTTGTCAGGGAGCAATTTGTTTTTGAAGTCAAAGATTCGGGGAAAAGATGAATTGTCCATGTTGATAAGGAATTTGTGGCTGATAAGATGGAATTCAAATTTTTTAATACCATACTTAACTGCCAGAATCTCTTTGTAGATCACATGGTAATTCTTTTCAGAGTCTTTGAACTGTCCGCTCGCATGTGCGCAAAAATGACGCACGCCATCAATGTCTTCGAGAAGGATGGCACTCCAATAATCATCGCTGGCATCAGTCTGGAGGATGCATTGTCCACTTGTGGGAATGCGGAGTGGAGGAGGTGATTGTGCTATCATCTTTAGTTGCTTGACAGCTTCTGTCTGAACAGGGCCCCATGGAGGGCATTGTTTTTTGAGCATGCGGGACAGCTGGCTGGTGTGAATTGCAACTTTGGGGATAAAGTCACGGACATAGTTAACAATCCCGAGGAATTGTTGTATCTGCTTTCGGTTGAGATGAGTGTCCGGAAATTTTAATAACTCAATTGCAATATGGGGACCAGGCTGATACTGGCCGTCTTTAATCACCATGCCAAGAAAGTCAATTGATTCCTTTCCTATGCTGCTTTTCTTTTCGGAAAGCATGATGCCATGTTCCTGCACAATATGAAAGAAATCCAAAAGGAGCTTTTGATGGCTCTCATGGTCAGAGGAAAATAATAAAATGTCGTCAATGTATACTAATGCATGATGGAGAATAGGGCCAAAGATTTTTGTCATGGCTTTTTGAAATAAGGAGGGAGCGACTTTAAGACCAAAAGGCATAACAGTCCATTGGTAATGAGCATCAGGGATGCAAAATGCAGTTTTGTGACGGTCAACTAGTGAAATACCAAGTTGCCAAAAACCAGCTTTTAAATCAAACTTAGAGAAGATACGAGCCCCTTGAAGATGGACAAACAGGGTTTGGATTTTTGGAAGGGGAAACTTATCATCTTTAAGAAAGGAATTGAGTGGCTGGTAATCAATCACTAGTCTCTTTTTTCCACGAACTAACTCAGATCGTTTTTCAACATAAAAGGCTTGACAAGCCCAATCTGAATCAGTAGACTCAATAAGACCTTGTTGAAGTAACTGAGAACATTCTTGCTTAGCAAGCAAGAGATCTGAAGGAGACATACCCGGGTGTGAAGCTTTTGTGGGGTTTATGTCTTCGTTGAGTTTAAATGGAAGGTGAATGAAAAATTGCTCATTTTTCCAAAGAGGTGAAGGATGATGGAACTGTGAATGGCTTTCTGGATAGAACTCTAAGAACTTTTGTGAGATGTGACTGTATGGAGATGGGGTTTCAGAGAGTGTATACAGACGCAGTGTATCTGTATAGGGCAAAAACATCTGTTTGTAGCGAACTCCAGAACTTGTGAGGAAGAGGTTTTTAACTAGATGAAGAATGTCAAAACCTATAAGCAAATCTTTGTCAGGGAGTTTGGAAGCTACAATCTTTTTCCAAATTATGCAATTCGGAAAGAATTGAATACCAATGGGTTTTTTGGTAATCAAGGTGGTTTCAAAGATGTCGCCATTGACGGCTCTAAAGAGCTTAGAATGACGTTCCCAACAGTCTGAGGGAAGAACCGAAGGATCAATCATACTGGTGTCTGCACCAGTATCAATAAACCCGATAACAGGAACAGGTTTATGGAATTTGGTAGGAAGGATGGACATCTTGAGAGAAGGTCTAGGGATAGTGGAAACATGGTTGACAGTTTGGACTGTAGAAATGACTGAAATTTCTTCAGAATCCAAAGATTCGCAAGATTCTGCAATAAGAAAGGCAGTTTGATCATCTTGTGCTGACTGTTCTAAAAAATTAGATTCGACATCCTCATTCTCAGATAACAAGGAAGAATGTTGAAGATGTTGAATAAGTCGAACAGCTTTGGATGGTTTGTGAGGACAAGTTCGGGCAAAGTGACCACGTTTCTTGCAAATGAAACAACGGTTCGATTTTTTCTTTCGGTACTGAGAAACATCTTTCTTTTTGAAATACCGGAAAGGCTTTTTGGAGGAGGATTTTCTGTGGAAGTGTTTCTGAAAATGTTTTTTCTTTTTGGTAGAACAAGCACACTTCTTTTCATCTTTGCACTCGATCTTGAGATGAGGCTTTTTACAAGCTTCAGAGAATGGTTTCTTGTCTTCCATGAGATCTTTGAAGAATTCCTTTTGCTCACAGATCTTATCAAGAGATAGCATGGCCATTTGGAAAATTTTTCCCAGAGAGATATCAGCTATGCTTAGGTTTGTGGCTGTGATTTTTCTTTGAAGGTCGGGTTGTAACTCAGAAGGAAGAGAGGCTATAAAGACATGTTTGAGGGATGGCTCGTTGAAACCATTGAGCTTGTAGAACATAATACTCATTCTCTTGTAATGAGCATCTAGAAGATGTCTTTTGAGAGAACAGCATTTCATCTGATGATATTCTTTTCTGTCTGCTTCAGTGGAGGCAGTTTTTTCACCAATGAATTGCTCATGAATAATATTGAGGGCGATACCAACCGGGGATTCCATGAACTGGAGTTGTCTGTACTCTCCTAAGCTTTCTAGCCAGTCTCGTAAAGAACCCGTGGAGCGGGCCATGAATTCACGAAGAACGGCTTGAGGCTGAGCATTAGGCTTGGTACCCTGGAGATCAACCCAAGCAGCAAATTCTTGGAGTCTAGCAGCCCATTTGTGACGGGGAATGTCATCAAATGTAAACCAAGATGCTGAAGATGGTTTTGTTGAGTGTTCATGAACTGGTGGAGGTACTGGGTCTGTTTGAGAAGCTTGGTCAGAAGGATTGTCATCAACAATAGGTGTTGAGGTAGAGGCACTTGGATCAGCAGTTTCAGTGGCCATTAATATGCCGGTGATGTCAGCATATTCAGACTCAGAATCAGAGGAGGCTTGTGATGAGTCATAGGATGAAGACGAAGAAGAGGTATTTGTGTCAGGCTCAAAAGAGTCAGAGGAATCGGAAGATTGGGTATGGACAGTATGATAATGATACTGGTCCATTGGGCTTTTATCTTTTTTAGGAGGCTCTGGAGGCTCTGGAATGTCTTGTGGTGATTCGTCAGGTGGGATTGTAGAGGTAGAGGAAGAGGGAGTGGCTTTAGGACGTGGCTCGGAGATTTTGACTTTAGATTTTGGTTTTTTGGGTGAAGATGGTTGAAGGTGAGAGAAACCAAAGAACTGATTGTAAATAGGTTGTTGAGGTCGGGATGGTGTGTAGAAAGGTGCATATGTGTCAAAGATTGGAGAAGATACTGGTGTAGGTTGTGGTTGAGTAAACAGGGAAGGTCGAACCTTTTCAGCATCAATCCTGGATAATTCAGCTTTGAGTTTTCTGATCTCAGCTTCTTTTTTATTAAACTCTGGACCCCAGAGATGGTTGCTGATCATCCGTCTGAGATCGGCATCGAGCTCAGAGATACGGTCTTGGAGATGTAAATACATCTGATCAAGACGACTGCTGATTGAATCCACTTTAGTTTCAGTCTGGGAGACTTGATTGGCAACACGGTCAATTTTCTTACCGAGTTGTTGAAGAGTGTGGTTTTGAGCACTGGCGTTTTTGGTTTGCCAGTTTAAAACAGCTTCATACTGTCTTGGCTCTTCAGGTTGCCCAGAGGCTGTAACTGGAGATTGGATAAAGGGTTTGGAGGTAACACGGGTTTGTGGGTCGGTCTGTTTGTCAAGTGGAGGAAATAATTCGTCATAAGAATGACTTGAAAACATAAGACATGATCGGATTGGTTGAGCAGGAGGTTTGGGATCCGGTGGAGGTTGTGGAGGAAAGGATTTGCAGGATGATGGTGGATAAGAAGCTTTTTTCTTCTTCTTTTTCTTTCTCCGCATAACTTCCAGTTCTTCATCAATATCCGTATCATCCAAGCAAGGACAATCCGGATTACACATATGGGCTTCAGGAACATCCCATAGAAAATGACCATTGATTTTTCCAGGGTATACTGGATACCCCTCGGATGAAAAACCATGAATAGGAAGTTTCTTTTCTTGACCCGTTTGAACTGCTGTGATCATAGCAGTATAAGAAATCTGTGGACTGTCTGAAACGGGTTTGGGGGTAGGATTTTGAAAAGAGAGTTTGACTTGACCATCTGGTCGTCTATCAAATACAGCTTCTGTGGTTTGGACTGGTTCAGAATTTTGGTGAAAGTGCTCATAGTTGGTTAGCCATTCAAGAGGCATAAGGTTGAGCAAATCTTGTTTCGGGATTTGTTTGGGGATTTGAATGATGGTTGGAATTGTGTCTGTGTCCGCCAATATCATCAAGGCATCAGAGTTTGTGTATGGTGTGGGAAGATCTAGTGCATGATTTTGTAATCGATACACTATTTGATGATGGAGGGTTGCAATCTTTGATGTAGGTGTTTGTTCTGCTCCTTGGAGCTGGATCTGGACTTTAAGGGTTGTTGGAAGGTTGGGATCCTCAAGAGAGAGGTTGAAGTTTGGGTAAAAGGTTAGTAAGGCACTGCCAGCATGAAGAGTTGTAAGGACTGTTCCAATAACAGCATGTTGATACTCCTTGAATCTGGTGTCGAGGAGAGCAATTCTAGCTGTAACGGGTAAGCCTTTTCGTCCATGAAGAGTGAGGATTAATCGGACACCACCAAGATGGAGGTGTGTGTACCCTCGGATCTCGTCGCAAACTGGAAACGAGAAGGGTACACACACCTCCATCTTGGTGGTGTCCGATTAATCCTCACTCTTCATGGACGAAAAGGCTTACCCGTTACAGCTAGAATTGCTCTCCTCGACACCAGATTCAAGGAGTATCAACATGCTGTTATTGGAACAGTCCTTACAACTCTTCATGCTGGCAGTGCCTTACTAACCTTTTACCCAAACTTCAACCTCTCTCTTGAGGATCCCAACCTTCCAACAACCCTTAAAGTCCAGATCCAGCTCCAAGGAGCAGAACAAACACCTACATCAAAGATTGCAACCCTCCATCATCAAATAGTGTATCGATTACAAAATCATGCACTAGATCTTCCCACACCATACACAAACTCTGATGCCTTGATGATATTGGCGGACACAGACACAATTCCAACCATCATTCAAATCCCCAAACAAATCCCGAAACAAGATTTGCTCAACCTTATGCCTCTTGAATGGCTAACCAACTATGAGCACTTTCACCAAAATTCTGAACCAGTCCAAACCACAGAAGCTGTATTTGATAGACGACCAGATGGTCAAGTCAAACTCTCTTTTCAAAATCCTACCCCCAAACCCGTTTCAGACAGTCCACAGATTTCTTATACTGCTATGATCACACCAGTTCAAACGGGTCAAGAAAAGAAACTTCCTATTCATGGTTTTTCATCCGAGGGGTATCCCGTATACCCTGGAAAAATCAATGGTCATTTTCTATGGGATGTTCCTGAAGCCCATATGTGTAATCCGGATTGTCCTTGCTTGGATGATACGGATATTGATGAAGAACTGGAAGTTATGCGGAGAAAGAAAAAGAAGAAGAAAAAAGCTTCTTATCCACCATCATCCTGCAAATCCTTTCCTCCACAACCTCCACCGGATCCCAAACCTCCTGCTCAACCAATCCGATCATGTCTTATGTTTTCAAGTCATTCTTATGACGAATTATTTCCTCCACTTGACAAACAGACCGACCCACAAACCCGTGTTACCTCCAAACCCTTTATCCAATCTCCAGTTACAGCCTCTGGGCAACCTGAAGAGCCAAGACAGTATGAAGCTGTTTTAAACTGGCAAACCAAAAACGCCAGTGCTCAAAACCACACTCTTCAACAACTCGGTAAGAAAATTGACCGTGTTGCCAATCAAGTCTCCCAGACTGAAACTAAAGTGGATTCAATCAGCAGTCGTCTTGATCAGATGTATTTACATCTCCAAGACCGTATCTCTGAGCTCGATGCCGATCTCAGACGGATGATCAGCAACCATCTCTGGGGTCCAGAGTTTAATAAAAAAGAAGCTGAGATCAGAAAACTCAAAGCTGAATTATCCAGGATTGATGCTGAAAAGGTTCGACCTTCCCTGTTTACTCAACCACAACCTACACCAGTATCTTCTCCAATCTTTGACACATATGCACCTTTCTACACACCATCCCGACCTCAACAACCTATTTACAATCAGTTCTTTGGTTTCTCTCACCTTCAACCATCTTCACCCAAAAAACCAAAATCTAAAGTCAAAATCTCCGAGCCACGTCCTAAAGCCACTCCCTCTTCCTCTACCTCTACAATCCCACCTGACGAATCACCACAAGACATTCCAGAGCCTCCAGAGCCTCCTAAAAAAGATAAAAGCCCAATGGACCAGTATCATTATCATACTGTCCATACCCAATCTTCCGATTCCTCTGACTCTTTTGAGCCTGACACAAATACCTCTTCTTCGTCTTCATCCTATGACTCATCACAAGCCTCCTCTGATTCTGAGTCTGAATATGCTGACATCACCGGCATATTAATGGCCACTGAAACTGCTGATCCAAGTGCCTCTACCTCAACACCTATTGTTGATGACAATCCTTCTGACCAAGCTTCTCAAACAGACCCAGTACCTCCACCAGTTCATGAACACTCAACAAAACCATCTTCAGCATCTTGGTTTACATTTGATGACATTCCCCGTCACAAATGGGCTGCTAGACTCCAAGAATTTGCTGCTTGGGTTGATCTCCAGGGTACCAAGCCTAATGCTCAGCCTCAAGCCGTTCTTCGTGAATTCATGGCCCGCTCCACGGGTTCTTTACGAGACTGGCTAGAAAGCTTAGGAGAGTACAGACAACTCCAGTTCATGGAATCCACGGTTGGTATCGCCCTCAATATTATTCATGAGCAATTCATTGGTGAAAAAACTGCCTCCACTGAAGCAGACAGAAAAGAATATCATCAGATGAAATGCTGTTCTCTCAAAAGACATCTTCTAGATGCTCATTACAAGAGAATGAGTATTATGTTCTACAAGCTCAATGGTTTCAACGAGCCATCCCTCAAACATGTCTTTATAGCCTCTCTTCCTTCTGAGTTACAACCCGACCTTCAAAGAAAAATCACAGCCACAAACCTAAGCATAGCTGATATCTCTCTAGGAAAAATTTTCCAAATGGCCATGCTATCTCTTGATAAGATCTGTGAGCAAAAAGAATTCTTCAAAGATCTCATGGAAGACAAGAAACCATTCTCTGAAGCTTGTAAAAAGCCTCATCTCAAGATCGAGTGCAAAGATGAAAAGAAGTGTGCTTGTTCTACCAAAAAGAAAAAACATTTTCAGAAACACTTCCACAGAAAATCCTCCTCCAAAAAGCCTTTCCGGTATTTCAAAAAGAAAGATGTTTCTCAGTACCGAAAGAAAAAATCGAACCGTTGTTTCATTTGCAAGAAACGCGGTCACTTTGCCCGAACTTGTCCTCACAAACCATCCAAAGCTGTTCGACTTATTCAACATCTTCAACATTCTTCCTTGTTATCTGAGAATGAGGATGTCGAATCTAATTTTTCAGAACAGTCAGCACAAGATGATCAAACTGCCTTTCTTATTGCAGAATCTTGCGAATCTTCGGATTCTGAAGAAATTTCAGTCATTTCTACAGTCCAAACTGTCAACCATGTTTCCACTATCCCTAGACCTTCTCTCAAGATGTCCATCCTTCCTACCAAATTCCATAAACCTGTTCCTGTTATCGGGTTTATTGACACTGGTGCAGACACCAGTATGATTGATCCTTCGGTTCTTCCCTCAGACTGTTGGGAACGTCATTCTAAGCTCTTTAGAGCCGTCAATGGCGACATCTTTGAAACCACCTTGATTACCAAAAAACCCATTGGTATTCAATTCTTTCCGAATTGCATAATTTGGAAAAAGATTGTAGCTTCCAAACTCCCTGACAAAGATTTGCTTATAGGTTTTAACATTCTTCATCTAGTTAAAAACCTCTTCCTCACAAGTTCTGGAGTTCGCTACAAACAGATGTTTTTGCCCTATACAGATACACTGCGTCTGTATACACTCTCTGAAACCCCATCTCCATACAGTCACATCTCACAAAAGTTCTTAGAGTTCTGTTCAGAAAGCCATTCACAGTTCCATCATCCTTCACCTCTTTGGAAAAATGAGCAATTTTTCATTCACCTTCCATTTAAACTCAACGAAGACATAAACCCCACAAAAGCTTCACACCCGGGTATGTCTCCTTCAGATCTCTTGCTTGCTAAGCAAGAATGTTCTCAGTTACTTCGACAAGGTCTTATTGAGTCTACTGATTCAGATTGGGCTTGTCAAGCCTTTTATGTTGAAAAACGATCTGAGTTAGTTCGTGGAAAAAAGAGACTAGTGATTGATTACCAGCCACTCAATTCCTTTCTTAAAGATGATAAGTTTCCCCTTCCAAAAATCCAAACCCTGTTTGTCCATCTTCAAGGGGCTCGTATCTTCTCTAAGTTTGATTTAAAAGCTGGTTTTTGGCAACTTGGTATTTCACCAGTTGACCGTCACAAAACTGCATTTTGCATCCCTGATGCTCATTACCAATGGACTGTTATGCCTTTTGGTCTTAAAGTCGCTCCCTCCTTATTTCAAAAAGCCATGACAAAAATCTTTGGCCCTATTCTCCATCATGCATTAGTATACATTGACGACATTTTATTATTTTCCTCTGACCATGAGAGCCATCAAAAGCTCCTTTTGGATTTCTTTCATATTGTGCAGGAACATGGCATCATGCTTTCCGAAAAGAAAAGCAGCATAGGAAAGGAATCAATTGACTTTCTTGGCATGGTGATTAAAGACGGCCAGTATCAGCCTGGTCCCCACATTGCAATTGAGTTATTAAAATTTCCGGACACTCATCTCAACCGAAAGCAGATACAACAATTCCTCGGGATTGTTAACTATGTCCGTGACTTTATCCCCAAAGTTGCAATTCACACCAGCCAGCTGTCCCGCATGCTCAAAAAACAATGCCCTCCATGGGGCCCTGTTCAGACAGAAGCTGTCAAGCAACTAAAGATGATAGCACAATCACCTCCTCCACTCCGCATTCCCACAAGTGGACAACGCATCCTCCAGACTGATGCCAGCGATGATTATTGGAGTGCCATCCTTCTCGAAGACATTGATGGCGTGCGTCATTTTTGCGCACATGCGAGCGGACAGTTCAAAGACTCTGAAAAGAATTACCATGTGATCTACAAAGAGATTCTGGCAGTTAAGTATGGTATTAAAAAATTTGAATTCCATCTTATCAGCCACAAATTCCTTATCAACATGGACAATTCATCTTTTCCCCGAATCTTTGACTTCAAAAACAAATTGCTCCCTGACAAGCAATTACTCAACCTCAAAACCTGGTTTGCCAAATATGACTTCACTGTTCAACATATAAAAGGTGACCAAAACCTCATCCCAGACTTTCTCACCCGTCCAACTATAAATAAACCCGCACTCATCTCCTCGATTCACACCATTCCAGTAATAGCCATGAATCGCCAACTCCCTTTCAAAGCTCTCAACCAAAGACATTTCCCCATGAACATTTCTTTCTCCTCGGCTTACCAATTACAAGATTTTGCAAAGAAGTTCCTTTATCGATTTTTCTTTAATGTCCAGACCAAGAAACCTGACAGATTTCCTAATCTTTGCATGGAGCACCTATTTCTCACAGGCCTCACTCTGTCCTCTCTCACCATCTCTGAAGATGAGCTTTGGTATATGTGGTGTCTTACCACCTTGTATGCCACAAAGCTGGTTTTTCCCATCAAACCAGTCTTGTCTCACCTTACCACTCCAGAGTTCGCCCCAGACCTTCTATGGACCCTCTTTGAATGGTATTCTCCCCTCACTTGGTGGCGCCAGCAACTCCAACACTTATGTACCTTTCATGGATTAGATAAAATGCCAGAGCAAGAAGGTAACATGTGGACTACGGCTTTCATCGTCCACAGGCCTTATTTCCAGCATCCAGAAACACATGACTACTGGACACAGGACATGGCATATGAATGGAAAACCTATCCTCATCCTTATACCTTTATCCATGATAGATTAGTCACCACCGCTCTCAAAACCTATCTCATGGAGCTTAACAATGTCCCTCAACCTGCCACAAATATTCACCACACCTCCATTGGACCATCTCTGCACTCCATCAATGGTGCGGTTCTGTTGCTCAATCGTGGAGTGAGTAAGATTCTTGAGATTCTGGAACGAATCCTCCCATGGTCTGAGTTGAGAGTAATTCTGATTCTAATTGTATGGTCTAAATGGGGGCTGAGAGGCTTGAGGATTTTGAGGAATTTGTTGCATTGGTGGAGTTGGAGCTGCTGGTCCATTCTGTTGGAATCCTTGAGACCATGAAAAATTAGGGTGGTCTCTCCATCCAGGATTATAAGTGTTGGAGTATGGGTTGTAATTTGATGGCTTTCTCATTACACCTATGGCATTGGCTTGATCTGAGTATGAGTCATGGTCATGTGGTTCTGTTGGTTTAGCAGTCGATAACGATGCTATTTGTCGAGCAAGACCTTCAACCATCTCCTTGACTTCTTTGATTCCCGAAGTTGACTCGCCAATTTGAACCACATTTACTCCCTTAATTCTTCTAGTATTCCTGAGTGATACAACTTTGCAAATTGGTCCAATTTCAGATTTTATATGTAATGCTTTGTTAATCTCAAAACTTTCTGAAATTATGATATAGCCCAAAATGCTATGACACATTTCAAATAAGTCCTTCTCCAAAATTTCAAGCCATATTTGTTTATTTCAAAGTTTTCAAAATTCTTTCAATTAAACCATAAACTTTGAAAAACAACCAATTTCATAAAATTATTTTTCCATTAAATATGAAACATTTATAATGTGAAAATAATTATTTATTTAAAAAGAATAAAAACAATCAATTTCATAAAATCATTTTTCCATTAAATATAAAACCTTTAAAATGTAAAAGTAATGATTTATTTAAAAAGGATAAAAAATAATTTGAGCTTAAAAGATTAATCATTCTTAATTTTGTTTGTTATCATCAAATCAATATTATGGAAACATATATGTTAACAGCAATGCTATTAGCAGGTAATGTATTAAGCCATGAACGAGCTCTATCCTTTAAGGAAAATGGGAATAGTCTAAGTTTTACATCATCATCTGAAAAATTCTCATATTTAAATGTTTGACAAATGGCATGAAAATCATTCAAATGATTATATGGATCCTCATTTTCTAGGCCATAAAATGTGGGAAGACAATTTAGCACACTAGGTTTTAGTTCAAAACTCCTAGCAACTACATTTGGGTATCTTATGCATAATGTGCTCAAATTAACTAAGGGACTAAAATAGTCTTTAAATGGCCTCTCCTGTGGTGCTTGTAAATCCATTCCAAATTTATTTTTAATGTGTTTTTGTGTGCGAAGTCTTTTTTCTAATTCAAGGTCTATAGGTTCAAGATTAGGTGATAATGACCTACGACCATGCATACAAAACAAATAAAATAAAAATAAAGATGAGAACAAAACAAATAAACATAAAGAAGAGGGAGAAATTACAACCTTTCTATAAAAATACACAAAAACAAATACGTGAAATAAATTAACTAAAAATTAAATTAATAGGATAAAAAATTACAAAGAAAAATAAATTGAAAATTAAATTATAGAAATTTAAAGAAGATAGAAAATAAATAAATAAAAATTCTTATCTCAAAATGTAAATTCACTCTTTTTTTCTTTTTTTTATAAAACAAATTACAAGAAAACAATTAAAAGAAATTATTCAAAAAAATTAATTTTAAGAATTAAAATTACTTACCTCCCCGGCAACGGCGCCAAAAACTTGTTGTGCAAATTTTAATGTACTCGTAAGCGCACGAATCTATTGTAAAATAGACTAATGGTGACGAGTGTCGATCCCACGAGGAGGTGGATTTTAATTGTGTATAGAATTAATTTTGTAAATGGGTGGTTGAATTTATGGTGGAAATGATTTGGAATATGCTAAAACTTAAATTAAAATGGCAAGAATAAATTCTAAAATTGGAATTGAAATGGCGAGAATAAATTAGAGAAAATTCTATTGAAATGACGTACTTGGGTATCTGGATCTGTATCAACATGCATCATGGGCTAAATAATCCGTATTAATGCCAATTAAATCATGAGGGGGGAATCCACACCTCATGAACCACGCTCTAATCAATATGGTGCTAAGGGTTTATCGTGCCAAATAATAATAACCTTGTATTAGAGGGCCGGTGAAACCAAGGCAGTACTAGACAAGATTAGTATTATTTGTCGACGAGAAGTCAAAACATCCACAAAAACTAGAGGGGAAGAGAAAATAAATTTACCAAATAAAGCCCATGACACATGTTGAGACTTCACCTTCAACCCAAGCTCGAAAGGAAATTAGCTACTCATAATTGAACTAGGGGTAAAATGGGAATTTATTAAAATACAAAGAAAATACAAAATAGAGAGAGAATTACAGAAAATGAATCCCAAAAATGGATTCAGAGATATCAAATTAGGGGGGGAAGGCCCCCTTTTTATAGATACATGGAGTAAATCATGGCCATCGGATTAAAAACAGTTTGGACGCTCAGGATTGCGCCATGTCATCAGTCAACAGTACGCGGTTTGACCACGCGAATGAACAGTAACATAGTTTGACCTGGGTTGAACAGTAACGCGGTTTGGTTGAAAATAATCCTATGTGATGCATGTACCGTACGTGAGATTTTTAGTCCACTAATATGCTGCCACGTCACCATCAACAGTACATAAGAATTTTAGTCCAACAGGATCGTGACACCTCATCAGTCAATATCACATCATCGGTCAATGCCACATCATCGATCCGTCTATGTGAACAGTGTCATAAACAGTAACGTAGACTGTACCGTACACGTGAATAGTATCGTACATGTGAATAGTGCCATTTTCCTTTTATGCTCCTCCTAAGGTTTTCGACCGTCCTGAGTTTAAAAGTGATGTCCGTTTTGCCGTCTGATCTCTCCTTTATTGTGAAATGACTATAATGCCCCTAAAATACTTAATTAAAATAAAACACGCATAATTAAATCACAAGAATGTTAAATACATAAAAGTAAGGGTTGTTAGTAAGACTTGAAATGTAAAATGACGGTTTTCTCCTTTATAAATATGCATTTTCTAACACTCAACACACGTTTCGGTGGGGCACGCAGCACGGCACGACACGCACGTGGGTCGTGCTGGGCTTAGAATTTTATGTACGTGGGACCTTAAAAGCACGACACGATTAGAGATTAGCTAAGTACAGCACGATAAAAAAACCCGCAATAAGTACGTTTTATTTTTTAATAAAAGTAAACTTAAAATTTTATGATTTTACAAATAACTTGAAATTGAATTTTTTAAATTCATTTAATTCTTAGTTTTAAAAATTCTATAACTGATTTATATTTATAATTTATTAAATAAATAATTGATTTATAAATATGCATTACTATTATTGTGAATTATGATTTATAACTCTATGTAAGTCCAAATTAACAATTGATGTAGCAGAAATTTAAAATTTAAATATTCCGTTGATTCTAGAGAATGCCGGAATAAAAGAACAACTAAACTCACGTTGATTCAAAAGAATGCCGTGAATTTAGGGGTTAAGACTCGTTGATTCCGTAGAATACCGAGAACTAACGGAACTCAAATACTCACAAAGAGATTTGAAAATTGAAAATATTATTGAAATCGAACATCTCCTTGTAAAAGCTACAAAAGACACTTATTTATACTAACTAAGACTTATCCTAATATGATTAGAAAACCTATTTTAATAAGACTTATACTTAAATTAGAAATATTATTTAAATAAGCAATACCTAAACAATAAAACTCTAAATAGGAAAGCAAAATAAATTAGAATACAAATTAATTAAAATATTCCTAAATATTATACATTTAAATCTAATTAGGATTTCTTCAATTTCTTGCTCTGCATCATTCCCGCCAGGCTGGAGAAAATTCATCCTCGAATTTTGTATGTTGTAGTCTTCAAGAACATTTTCATGTGCATAAAGAATAATTTTTAAAACTGAGCTTTGACATAGACGGCGAACTTTAAATTTTCCAACTTTTGTAATAATGTTCATCCAATCACTCCAATGGTGTAAAATAAATTCTTCTATCAACAACTTCTCTAATAATTGCTTCTCATATTGTTCATGCCGAACTTCAACATAGTTGAGGAAAAACGATTTCTTCTCATAATCCACTAACTATTGAAAAATATCACAACTCCTTTTGTCTTCTTTCGGCAAATCAAGAGAACAATAAGAGATTGTATCAACAACTATCTCTCTCTCTTCCACAAGATCAAAAGATGGATGAACAATTCCCTCTTCTCGTCCCATAATATAAAGATACTCATCAAATTTCGGCAATTGATCCAAATCAATGTCTTTGTGTTCAGGATTTGTTGCAGACAAGAATGGCCAATTAATATTCTCCTCGGAAGTAATAATATTGTCGAGAGGAACAAAGTTACCATTTTCCTCATTATCTTCATAACAAACATCATCGTGAACAACTTCATCAAATCCGTATGCATGCTTTATGTGTAAAGATTTTCTATCTCGAATTTTCTCTAAATCTTGAGAAATCAAACATAAAATCCCCAACATTTTAATAAAAACATCTCTCAAGATGAAATCTTCACACCGATGTTGTGGTTTCAACTTGTTACCGTTTATAAGATTTTCAAACCTCCAAAATCTAAACCTCATATTTGTTCTAATACTTTAAATATCAAAATGGGTAAAAGTACCTGCGAACTTAGTAGAGATGATTTTTGACAAAAAAACTTTGGTAGACCAAAATAACAGGCGTTTCATATATATTCCTCTTCGTTGTGAATATTATAAGGAATATCGAAAGTGCTCAAAGTCCCTCTTATTTGAACGATGCATGAAAACTGAGTTGAAAACTTTCAAATCAGAAGGTATGAACATGTTTAAGTAAAGATTTAAAGAAAAGTGGTTCAAATTCTGAATTAATAGAATATTATGATCATTGTAATAACTACAACCCTTGATAAATTTATCAAAGAGAAAAAGAATCTATTTGATATTATGGATGATTGGTTACGGAGGAATCGAGTCATTTTGGTAGGTTGGTTTGGTCTATTTCTCTTTTCTTGTGCCTATTTCGCTTTAGGGAGTTGGTTCACAGGCACAACTAATGAGCATATATAATATATACTTATTTTACCCTTAATTATATGATTGCCAATTATTTTTATTAGTTATTTTTAATTAATTGAATTGTTTTATTGAATAGGGAATTAATTGGAGATTATGGATAAAAACGGTATGAAGAAGTTAAATTTAGGAAGCATTAAAGATTAATTGATTTTGGGAGCAATTAGACATACATTCATGCAGAAGTGAGGCCTAGGAAACCGAAGCTAGTAAATTAATTGATCCAGCCATGTGAAGAAGAAATTAACCACAACATAGATGGCTTTAGCTTAATTGGAGTGCACGTGCAAGAGTTTTTCAACCTCTAAAGTGGAAACAAATTTATGGCTTATGGTGGCATTAATTTGGAAGATTTATTTTAAAATTGGAAAAGGATTTCAGTTAGTATTCAAAGAGGATTCATTGGTTAAGCATTATAAAAAGGAATTTTGGCTTTTAAATTGAGGAAGGAAGCATTCGACAGAGAAGAAGAGGAGCGGCAGCAGATCAATTTTCTCATGGCTGATTTTATTAATTTTGTTGCTCCCAATTCAAGTATGTTTAGATAATTTTCTTATACTGGGGTTAATGATGAAACTCTATTCCATGAAATAATTATCTTTTCATTTAATTAATTCCCTATATATGTTCTTTGATGATTATGGTTCTTGTTTCACATAATTAGTTGAATGTTATTAAATTTTTCACCAATTATGTCATGCATTATTGATTGTTAAGATTAATATTTGACTAAATCTATACTTCGATCTATGAAATCTATATATGACTATGTTTGATTTTGTGTCTTTCATTAAATTGTTTACATCGAGTGCTCAGGAAAACTTTGACTCTTTATTATTCAGTATGTTTACATGGGATGCTCAGATATCATACTATTAAGCAGAAAAAGAACCTACACAAGATTAATTTTAATTGGGATTAATTGTTATATCCATAAGATAACATAGATTGATTCTGAGTTGTCACTCTAAAATTGGGGATTAATCAATAACTAGATAATTACTAGTTGAATAGTGGTGGATTCTAAAACCTTGGTAATTTTTATCTTATTGAATATCTCATTTGTTTTAATTGTTTTCTTAGTTTAATTAGTTTTATTTCTCTTAAAAATTCAAATTGCTCAACTAGGTTAGGATTAATATCAATTTTAGATTAAAATTAGACTTTTCTTCCTTAATCAATATTCCAGTGGATGGTGAATTGCTGGGTGAGGGCATTTTAGCAGTAGGAATGATCATAAGTTCATGATGTGGACCGAGGGAGGTATGTTGAATGTCAGTTGGTGTAGGCTGAACATGGTTTAATTTAAGGAGGTAGTTCTTCAGAGTATAGACAAGGTGAGGGTCATGTGTCAGGGGAAACTATGAGGGACGGTTTTCTACTCATAGGCTTGATCCTGTGTCTAGAAGAGTTTAGTGACAGGATGTTGAAAGTAGGGATAGTGGATAATGAAGATCGAAATTGTTCACCTTCTTGATCAGGGAGAAGATTGAGGTGATGGTGATTTATAATAAGGCTAAGTTGTTTTCTCCACCAAGAGAGAGGAGAGAATCATTCAAAGAGAGCCCATAACAGGGAATGGGCCTTGGTTGAGTCGATGAGATGCCTAAATATTGCCTGGACATGGAAGATAAGTTTAGTAGTATATAAAATAGTGAGGCACCATAGGTACCACAGTTCATCTTCTGTGATATCTCTAGAGGGATCAATGGTAAGTCCTGTGAGAAAAAGGTGATCAGGGTGAAAATTAGGACAACTAGATGACTGAGCATGATATATGTTCATGAAGTACCGAAAAACAAATTTCTTAGCAAAGTCTTGAATCTGGTAGGGACTGGAAAACGTGAGATTACAAGGGAAAGATTTCCTTGTAAGGGCTAAGTTTGGTAAAGAAGAAGCCATGAAGATTATTAGTACTATAATGGAAGAGGATATGAGAATAAGAGAAGCTGATGAGGGAGGTCTTGATAATAGATTAGGAATGAGATTTTGGCCTCCTTTGATATGTTGTACAAAAAAATCATATTTGGAAAACCATGTCTTAAGACGGAGAAGGTGGTTGTCTAGAGTGCCTTTTTTTAAATCAAGAATCTTTGAAAAAGAGGAGTTGTCCAATCTGACAAGAAAATTATGGCCAATGAGATGAAATTCAAACTTTTGAATTCCATAATTTACGGCTAATATCTCTTTGTAGATTACGTGATAGTGTTTTTCCGATTCTTTGAACTGACCACTGGCATGAGCACAATAAGATTCTTTTCCATCAAGCTTTTCCAAAAGTACTGCACCCCAATACTCATCACTTGCATCTGTTTGGAGAATGCGCTGTCCTTCAGTGGGAATCTTTAGTAGAAAAGGATGCTGGGTAATATTCTTTAAATATTGGACTGCAACAGTCTGAGAGGGACCTCATGATGAGGCAGATTTCTTGAGCATTTTTTACAACTAGCTGGTGTGGATTTCCACATGGAGGAAAAAATCCCAAAGATAATTCACAATGCCTAAAAATTGCTGAATTTGTTTTCTGTACAGGTGTTCATCAGGAAAATGAATCAGCTTTTGAGCTATGTGTGGACCAAGGCGGTAATGACTATCTTTAATGACCATTCCAAGAAATTCTACAGAATCCTGGCCTAGGATGCTCTTTTTGTCAGAAAGCCTGATGCCATGTGAGTCCACTATCTTGAGAAAGTGAGAAAGTAAATCTTAATGGGAATCATGGTCTTTGGAAAATAAGAGCACATCATCTATGTAGATAAGTGCATGATGGATTATGGGCTCAAAGATTTTGATCATGGCCTTTTGAAAAAGTGAGGGTGCTACTTTAAGGCCAAATGGCATTACTTTCCACTGATAATAGGCATTTGGAATACAAAAGGCAGTTTTGTGACGATCAACAAGATGAATTGCTATTTGCTAGAAGCCAGCTTTAAGGTCAAATTTGGAGAAGACCTTAGAATCACAGATAAGACTGAAATTTTGGCAAAGGGAATTTATCATCACGGAGAAAACAGTTTAGAGGCTAATAATCTATGACAAGACATTTTTGGCCTCGAACTTTTTCGGACCATTTTTCCACATAGAAGGCTTGACAAGCCCAATTTGAATTTGTGGGTTCAATAAGCTCTTGTTTAAGCAATTAAGAGCATTCTTGTTGGGCTAGTTTAAGATCAGATGGTGTCATACCAAGATGGGTAGCTTTGGTAGGATTGATGTCTTCGTTAAGCTTAGAGGGAAGCTTAATGAAGAAGTCTTTATTTTTCCACAATGGAGATCGATGTGAAAATTGACTATGGCTTTCAGGACAGAAATGAAGAAACTGGGTTTTGAATGAGTCATATGAAAAGGGAGAGTTTGAGATGGAGAACAGTCTTAGGACATCAGTGTATGGTTGAAACATTTTTTTGTACCGAATCCTAGAGGTTGTAATTTGAAGATTTTTAATTAGGTGAAGTAGGTCAAACTCAATTAAAAAATCCTTATCAGGTAGATTGGATCCAACAATTTTGATCCAAAGAACGCAGTTTAGAAATAACTGAATACCAACTGGCTTCTTGGTGATTAGATTGGTTTGGAATGATTCTCCATTGGCTGCTCTAAATTACTCCTTATGTTTTTCCCAAAAATGAGTTGGACGAATGGATGGGTTAAGCATACTTTTTTGTGCTCCAGTGTCAATGAATCCAATGACAGGAATTAGTTGGTCAAATTTCTCAAGTAAAAGATGGATTTTGATTGAAGGAATTGGTATGACTAGCTGGGTTGTGTGTGTTTGTTGTATGGTTTGGATTATTAAAACACTTTCTGGATCATAGTGGTCTTCTGTAAGAACAAAAGCAGTTTGTTCGTCATAATCTTCCTATTCTGAAAAGAAAGATTCAATAGCATCATTATCAGAGAGCAATGAAGAACCTTGAAGATGTTCAATGAGACGACCTGATTTAGAAGGCCGGTTTGGACAGTTTCTTGCGAAATGTCTTTTTTTCTTACAGATGAAACATCGGCTGCTTCTAGATTTGGAGGATTGGGTAGGATCCTTTTTTTCTGAAAAAGCGGTAGGGTTTTTTAGGTCTGGATGAAGTGCGGTTTTTCTTGTGTGGGTGTCGATATTTCTAGAAATGAGATTTTTTCTTGGTTGAACAAGTGCAATCTTTCTCACTTTTACACTTGATGGAGAGATGAGGTTTTTTGCAGGCACATTTGAATGGCTGGTTGTTTTCCATCAGATCTTTGAAAAACTCTTTTTGTTCACAAAGTTTTTCCAAACAATTTATTGCCAATTGATAGATTTTCCCTAAAGAAAGGTTGGCGATATCCCGCTGATGAATAGTGAATTGTCTCTGTAATTTTGGCTGGATTTCTTTAGGAAGAGATGCCACGACGACATGCTTTAAAAAAGGATCATTAAAGCCATTGAGCTTGTAATACATCGTAGACATTCTTTTGTAGTGAAAATCAAGATCTTTTATCTGCAGAGAACAGCACTTCATTTGATGGAATTCTCGTCGTGTTTGTTCATTAACAGCAGTAGCTTCTCCGAGAAATTGTTCATAGATGATACTAAAAACTTGGGGAATTTCAGCTTGGACCAATTGAAGTTGTCTGTGTTGGCCAAGACTTTCAAACCAATCTCTTAAAGATCCAGTAAATCGAGAACTGAATTCTTTAAGGACTGTTTGAGATGTTGCTCCAATTCTGAGCATCTGAACATCTATCAATGCTGAAAATTCTTGGAATCGAACTGGCCATTTGACTTTCGGGATATCATCAAAGGTAAACCATGGGCCATTTGAAGGTTTAGGAGGATTGTCATGAGAAGGTGCAGTGGGGTTGGTATCTGGCTCTGCTTCATCAACAATCGATGTTGTTGGGGGAGGAGATGAAGGAGATAGATCATTGGACCCTATAGAGGGTTGAACCATTAACAATTTTGAGATATCAGCCAAATCTGCTTCAAAGTCTGAAGAAAGAGAGGATTATTTTGAAGATTCATCAGAGGATTCTTGATCAAAATAAGTATCTTCTTATTCAGACAAATGGGAACAAACTTGGGACGAAGATTAATGTAAAGGTGTTTTGTCTTTTGGTTCAGGTTCAGGAGTTGAATTTTGTAGAGATTGTGGATATGGGACAGATGGTGGTTGTTGATAGACTGGTTATAGTTCTGTTATGTCGGTTTTGGTGGGTTTGGGTTTTTGTTTAGGTGGAGCCGGAGTTGGAGTTTGCCTGTACAAAGTATGGGACAGTCCAAAAAATTTTGCATAATCTACCGGATGTCGGGAGGAAGATGGTGTATAAAACGATTAATAGGTGTTGAAGGTTGGTGCATGGAGAGGTAGGGTAGGAGATTTTGCCAATAAGGAGGGTTGTTGTTTATCTGTATCTATTATGTCTAATTCATATTTTAGCTTTCTTATCTCTACTTCCTTTTGGTTGAATTTTGGACCCTAGTATCTGTTTTGAATCATCATCCAAAGTTCTAAATCAAGCTGAGAGACTTGATTTTGCAGATTGAGATATATATGTTCAAGTTGAGTTGTGATCTTATCAACTTTGGTGTCAGTCTGCTTAACTTGAGACGCAACCCTTTATATCTTGTCATCAAGGGTTCTGAAAGCCGAATTTTGTGCTTTGGCATTCTTTGTTTGCCAGTTTAAGACGGCTTCAAAAGGTCATGAATCTTTAAGTTGGCCTGTGGGAGTTACCGGAGACGGGACAAAAGGTTTGGTGACAACCTTTGTCTGAGGATCTGTGTGTTTTTCCAAAGGTGGAAACTGCTCTTGGTACAAGCTGGATGAAAACATCATGCAAGACTGGATTAGTGATTATTGCATTCTAGGCTATTTAGCCTCTTATCTGCATGTCTTTTGCTGATACTCCTTTTAGATGAGTCTCAATCCTTTTTTATAGATTGGCAAAGGAGTTGTATTGTCTGGATCATCTAGAGGCAAAAGAGGCCTTTGTTGGCATGGTTTTATCTTATGACTTTTCTTCTTCCAATGTCTAAGCCGTCTGTTAAAGTCATCATCATCATCATCCTCTTCAAGGCACTGACATTTGGATCACACATATGGGAACTTGGAACATCCCACAGAATATGACCATTAATCTTATCCGAATAAATCAAATAGCCATCATAAGCAAATCCATGGATAGGAATGTTTTCCTGTGCTGTTGGAATAGCGGTAATCATAGAAGAGTAACAGAAAGAAGCTCTGGGTGGTGTTTGTTCAGTGGGTGGCTAGAAGGTCATCCTAACCGTTCCATGAGCTCTTTTTTCAAAGAGAGCGTTAGAAGTTTGAACGAGTTAGGAATTCTGGTGGAATTTTTCATAATTGGATAGTCACTCAAGAGGCATAAGCTTAAGAAGCTCTTGCCTTCGGATTTGCCTTGGGATTTGGACTATTAAAAGGATGGTTTCTGAATCAGCAAAAATCATTAAGGCATTAGATGAAGTTTGTGGTGTGGGAAGGTCAAGTGCATGGTTTTGTAATCGATACACCAGCTGGTGGTGTAACGTTGCCATTTTTTATGAGACTATTTGTTCAGCTCCTTATAGTTGGATCTAAACTTTTAAAGTTGTGGGTAGATTGGGATCATCAAGAGAGAGATTGAAATTAGGGTAGAAAGTCAAAAAAACACTTCCTACGTGTAGAGTGGTCAAGACAGTGCCAATGACTGCATGTTGGTACTCCTTGAACCGAGTGGTATCAGAGCCTAGCAAAGCCTAGCAAAGTCTAGCATAACCTAGCATGAAGTGGTAAATATGAGATCTGTCTGTTTAATTGGTAAATAGAGGAAAAACTTCTCTCGAATGGCTTTTTCATCCAACTTAGAAAATCTGCTCCTGTTACTCTTTCTTCATCACTTTCTCTTCCAAAAAAAACTGTACTAAACACCTTGCCTTAAAAATAGAAAACCTTGTTGAATATTCTTATGTCCCTGATTCAGCTCAGATCAGTGAATCTTATATGCCTGTCATTAGCCCATACAAACTATATCAAAAACCTAACTCTTTCACCCGGAGTATTAGAACTCTGATCTCAACTAAAAGACCTGCTTCCAAAGAATATGTTCAGTCATCTCGATTGGACCAATGTGCTCTTCAAGCAACATAATCGAAACAGTATGTCACCTTAGAGATTCCAACGGATCCTGTCTCCCATTGGAGTTAAAAGGCCTAAAATAATAAATTCCCAAAATCCTAAAATATCGTGGTACATCAATCTTCTTCCTAAAACTTTTGACTCCACACAAGTACAATATACAAAACCAGAGCCTAATTAGAAACAACTAGCTTAGGAAAATTGGGTGGTAGCACTCAATGGCTTAGTAATAAATCATCTCTGTCATTAACGTGGGAGAGGTTCGAATACTCTCATGTGCATTTTGTGATTGAAATTTTTTTAAATATTTAGAAATAAATTCAGCCGAGTTCGACTATTGGCACCCGTCTAATCTCCTCATGAAACCCCTTTTTTAGTTATAATTATTTTATTTATGAAAATCTGTCTCTTTTTTTTTTAAGGACACTCTTCTAGTTTTTCATTTAATTTATTTATTGTTAAAATTCAAAGTAATATTGTACTATTTTTAAAAAAAGTTATTTTATCCTACCCACAAATTAAATTTTTTTCTAAATAATGAAGTTTTGAATGTTAATCATTAACTTAAATAACACATATTTCATATTGTAGTTTTAAAGTAATCTTTTGTACAAAAATATTTAATTAATAAGTAATTGAAAAAGAAAAATAAATTATTCTAAATTTTTACAATTTATTTCAGTTAGATTGGAAGTAATAGGTAGTAAATTTTTTTTTAAAAAAAAGATTGATTATGAATGTAAGTAATTTATTGGCAAAAAATAAATCTATAAGTATTTAATTCTTCTTTGTCTTTAACTATAATTCTATTTGAAAATGGATTTTACAAGAATAATGAAGGGGTGCCAATAGCTTCACTCAATTCAGCCAATTCTAAAAAATCAAAATTTCCCCATAGGAAACTACTCTAATAAGAGATTCAGTAATTTCTTTTATTATTAATGTCAGTAGTTATATTGTAATTAAAGGAAAGGCATAACGGCAGGGCAACGATGCCGCTACATGACATCCTAATAAGTTGAAAGGCCAAATAAAAAAAACAGCTACAATTAGTAGTCAAAGTAAATATAATTCAAATAAATCAACAAAAGCATCCAACTTGACGATTACTGGCCACCCACAATGGAATCCTGGACTACTTATCTGTCTTAATGTATTGGCCTTTGATTTGTTCGAATCCTAGTAGTATATTTCTAATTTGTCTCACATCCACATTTGTGGTTATTGCCATTGAGAAGCCAACCAATTAATGTCGGCCGTCTGATCATTTTCTTGTCTCTATTGCTCTTCTATATGTGTCAAAGTGCTGTTACTGCCACTATATATCCTTATTATCACCACACATTATAAGCTTATCAGTTAATTTAAGCTATCAGTTAATTTAAGGTTTGAGCATCAAGTATTATTATGGCTGATCTTAGGATAGTGGAAGAAGGGTTAGGGCGTACCCAACTTGTTGAACAAGAACAAGACGATGGTAAAGACAGTGAAAATGGCATAAACAAGGAGAAAGGGCTGGAGAGTGAAGTGCAGGATGAACAGAAAGGAGAGCTGCAGCTGCAACAGCTTCTGCAGCAGAAGAGCAAGAGAGTTGCAACCTTGGATGCATTTAGAGGTCTTACTGTTGTGGTGAGTTTCTTAACATATACATAACCTTTATTTTTATTTTTTATTTTTGATGTGCGTAGTTCGGCTGGCCGGAAATAATCACGCGAGATTGAATAGTAGTAATAAGGGACAGGTTTGTTGTTTATTGAAGGAGATCTCTCATCCTATTTCAAACCTCTTTTGTAATTAAAATAAATAAACAACAATCTGCTAATAGAATCTTAACATATATTTAACAAAAAGTATGTCATCATTTTATTAGTTAGTTGCATTGAAGAATTTTTCAACTCAATACAGATATGTTACGTGTGTCAGAGATTAAGTATTTTTTTAAATTTTTTTAATTTTTTGTTATTTTTAAATGAACAAATTTAAATTGATTCTTTAACTTCTCACCTCCCGCACAAGTGGTTCACTAAGTAAAATTGTTTGATCTTTCGGCCTATATACCAATCATTGGAGGAAAAAAACTATGAGAGATACAGTTAAATTCTAGTGGGTATATACGCAGTTGATGATATTAGTAGACGATGCTGGGGGTGCATATGCACGCATTGATCACTCGCCATGGAATGGCTGCACGCTGGCTGACTTTGTGATGCCATTTTTTCTCTTCATTGTTGGGGTTGCAATCGCACTCGCTCTCAAGGTCCCAATACTTCCTCTTAATTTATTATTTTTCAATCTACTTATTTCTTTAATTTTCTGTCTCTGTCTTCAGTTAATTAATGACTCGCGGTTATTTTAATATTATTGAGAAAGAAAATGATGCAGATAAATTCTGGTCAGTCATGCAGAGAAGTTAACAAATTTATATAGTTTATCTTAATATTGCAGAAAGTTCCTAAGATCAATGGTGCAGTTAAGAAGATAATTTTTAGGACGCTGAAGCTTCTATTTTGGGGAATTATCTTGCAAGGTAATGACAAAGTCAAAAGTAATTTTACAAGTAATACTGCATTTATATTTGTCATACATAGATTCTCTTATAAGTGATGTGAAATCCAATTTTGTTCATAAGTATTGTCAAATAAGAGTAATTACATATATATTCAAAAATTTCTTCAAAACAAAAAAAAAATATCCGGGGCAGCACTCAATATATGCATTAAAAAATTGTATAATAAATTACATTAAAAAAATTTTAAAAATCATCCAAACTAGATAGTTGATAACCGTGCCATATTATTTAGAATAAAAATTGTGGAATAAGCCATTAATAAATAAACTAATATTAAAATTTTAAAAAAATAATAAAATAATTTAAAAGTAAAAGCGAACAGTCAAAATCCAGAGGAGGGGAGTGACAATTTAGGTTTGTGGCGGAGTTGCAGAGCACTACTCAGAACTCAGTGAAGCAGGGAGATGGAAATGGCATAAAAGCCAGCCCGGAACGGCCTGTTCCTGGGCTTCCTACATTGAAAACTTGAAGCTGGGCCTGGGCTTGGTTATTAATCTTAAATTTTAATTTTTCATTTTCCAAATACATTTTTTTAGCAAAAATATTATGTTTATTTAATTAGGATACTTAATTTATATTCAAACTAATGTGACTCAAGTAATAGTTATTATTAAATTTAATATTTATAATTCAAATAGTAAAATTCTATTAATAACACATCAATCTAGAGATCAATTAAGTACAATAAAACATCTCTATGGTCATAATGTTGAAACCAAACTAATTTATTACTATGAAGGGGTTGTAACTTAATAAAGTTGTAACTACAAAAATTATTGTTTTGATTTAATTATCCTTATAGTAAGAATATATAAGTATGAACTATTACACTAATAACTTATTAATAGAGAATGTCAAATCAAATATATCAAAAAGTTAGTACATGTATCTATGTACTAGAGGCAAGTTCATTTAATCTAACACAACAATATTTTTACAATATAGAGATAATTATTACTACATAGAGACAAACTCCTTAAGACAAGATCTAGAATAAATATAATTTATTGTAATGTGAAATTTATATTTATTTATAAATTGGCCCAAAAATTAGGACCATTATCTTTTTTGACTAAATGGAGTTTTTTTTTTCCTATATAGAATGTTACTATAGAAATGTTTTATTGTACTACAACTCAATAAACATAATATCACTTATTTTTATTCTAAATGCACTATTTATAATTAAAAAAGAAAAAAGAAAACCAATCTAATAGCCCATGAAAACAATTTAAAAAGGAAAAAAGACATCCACACCCCGAGGTTTGGAGAAATAGTCAAATAGACTCCAAGTTTTCAATAAACAACGCCAAGACCTCATTTTGAATATAATATCATTTGTAGATAGTAATAAAAAAATTGACTTTAAAGTTTTTCAATAAATACAAATATAATTTTAATATTTTAATTTATGTAGTAGACTAATAATATTATAATATTTTATAAATAAAATAATTTTTAAAATGTAAATTATTATATTTATTTTAATAATATATTTGTATTTATTATAAAAAATTTAAATAAATCTTTGGGCTAAACAGATTTTAAAATTAATAAAATATATCTCATGTATTAATAATATTAAAATTATTTTTAAATAATATTGAAAATAATTTAAATTTTTATATATTTATTTTAATATTATATTTCTATTTTTTTAAACATTCGAGTTAATTTTTTTGAATTAACAGAGTCAAAAGGAATTATAGTTAAAATAGGGTCTTAATGTTCTTTTACTGAAAACTTAAGGGTCTCCATTACTGTAGGGTGTAGGTGTCCTTTTCTCATTTAAAAATTTAAAAAAAAAACCTAACTATTAAAAAATATTTTAAAATTGTTATATGAAGTTGAGGGAGCTAAGTGAAATAGTGGCTAAGCAATCAAATTTCAGTACGTACCTCGTATACATGTCAAATTAAAATGAAGAGTAGTATTAGGTATTCTAAATTTGTTATTTAAAAAAATTATCTCAAATGATATGTCATTTATCAATGAGTTAGTAAGGATAATACAATTAATTCACTCAGATATTATAAAGAAACTTTCAAGTGCTTGAAAAGTGGAGGAAGCATGCTGACTAATGATTTCGGATGATTGACTCATAAACACTACCGCTTCCATAGCAAAAAAATTATTATTTTTAAAAATATCCGGGCTATGAAAAATCCCGGTCTGTATAAGCCATGGTCAGGCGCTTGCTGACTAGAGGTGGCAAAAATATCAGCCCGATCCGGACCCGGACCGTACCCGGCCCGGGTATGAAGCCGGGTCGGTCTTGGGTATCACTTGAGGAACCCAGAACTCAGATTTTATTAAAAAAATTATAAAATATATACTATTTTAAATATTTTTATATTTATTTGACTCATTTATTATACATATATAAAGTTTTAAACACTTAAGTTTATATTTTCATGTCAAATTTTATTGAAATAAATTTAAAACTTATAAAATTACCAAAAACTAAAAAAATATATACACATAAAATATTAAAAAATATAAAATTCGGGTACTCAGATTAAAATCCGGCCCGGACCCGGACCCGGTCCGGTTACATCCGGGTAGGGTCCGGTCATGGTAATACCCGGATCCAGACCGGTTGCATCCGAGCAGGGTCCGGTCATGGCAATACCCGGACCCGGCCCGAAGTTTTGCCATCTCTATTGCTAACCCTAACTACCATCACTTGGAGAGAGTTTTTGTGCTATTGATAATTTTTTCTTTTTGGCATAAAGTTAAAAAAACTGATGGCGTAGTAAGAAAATCAAATCGAACTGGATTTATGTGATTTCTAAAATAAATTTTAAACTTGAATTTATTTAAAATATCTTGAACTTAAATTAAATGTGTTTAATTAGTTATGCAGTCCAATTTATAATGTAACTGAATTAAAAAGAAAATATCTTCTGAAATTTTTAAATTAGGGGGGGAGCTATCCTGCTTGTCCCTCGGCCTCTAGTTTTATCCTTATTAATTTGGGGAAATAAGCTTTTTCATCAATTAAATCTAGGGTCTTACTTAACCAATTCAACTCGAAACTATTTGTTGGTTGGGTTCAGATTTTCAATGAATTTAAGTATAATATAACAATAAGTCCGGCTAGATTTGTGCCCACCTTTGGACTAGAGATTAACAGTAGCATAGTTATAATATTTTTTTTTTTTTGGGGAGTGAAAGAGACATTTGGATGGCAAATAAATAATGAGAAAATTAGGAAGACTAAAGATAATGTGGGAGTTGGATTGGTTCAGGAGGATACTCACACGCCCCTGATGCTCTCTCATACGGAGTTGACATGAAGCACATTCGATGGTGTGGCATTCTCCAGGTTTTTCTACCAACCTTTTACTATATATTTATGAACAGCTCAGCTATGGACTTTCTGCAGACACGACCTTGAAAGTGCACATCTATATAAGATTTTATGCCGACGTCAACATGGCACTCTATATATAGCTCAATAATAATACAATTAAGCCTACATAAAAATAACTGACATTGCTTTTGAGTTTATTGTTACATGTTGCAAGCAGAGAATAGCATTAGTGTACTTGGTCGTTGCTCTAATTGAGACCTTAACCACCAAGAGAAGACCTAATGTCCCGGAACCTCGGCACCTCTCAATTTTCACTGCATATCAATGGCAATGGTAACCAAAATAAACAAAAACCATGCAGCAAATTAATTTGTATGATTACATATTTACATTTTGTAATTAATTATCAATCTGGGATTTAGGATTGGAGGATTCGTCGCATTTGTCATATACATGATCACAACATACTCACTATATGTCCCAAATTGGAGTTTTTCGGAACACAGCGATCATGGAGTCAAGAAATACATCGTAAGTAATGTGCCAAAAGTTCAATGCAAAATGAATATTTATATACTGCTACTTTTAAATTTCATTTTGACATTTTCAGGTTAAATGTGGGATGAGAGGACACTTAGGTCCTGCATGTAACGCCGTTGGTTATGTTGATAGAGAGCTTTGGGGCATAAACCATCTGTACTCTGACCCTGTTTGGTCGCGATTAGAGGTTTGTTCCGATTATTAATGTCATTGGTTTGTTCCGATTATTGATGTCATTGCTTCATAATTTGTTTAGCTATCTAACTTGCTAATGATAAAAATCATAATATAAAATTGTAGGCTTGCACGCTTAGTTCTCCAAATTCTGGCCCTCTGCGCGAGGATGCTCCAAGTTGGTGCCGCGCTCCATTTGAACCTGAAGGCTTATTGAGGTTTATTATTCAATCATCTACACTGCTTGTATGAACTTTATTTCAAGCCAAATAAGAACCTAATTATTGTTTTTCATTTTGTAACATCTTGTCTAGTACAATCTCAGCTATTCTCTCTGGCACAATTGGTATTCACTATGGACATGTTTTGATTCATTTCAAGGTCAGAAATTCATGATGTTACATTTACTCTGCACTATGTGCAGTTTTAATTAATACTAATGTGGGGATCTTTGTCAGCGTCACTCTGCGAGGCTCAAGCACTGGGTCTCGATGGGGTTTGGCTTACTTATAATAGCCATCATTCTTCATTTTACAAATGGTGAGCTTTCTTAATCATGTGTTTGAATACTTTAGGCTCAATTTTTGTTGCTAAAATTGAAATTTCACCTCTGTTTTATTTGCAGCTATTCCTATTAACAAGCACCTGTACAGCTTCAGCTATGTATGTTTCACAGCTGGTGCGGCTGGTATTGTATTCTCTGCATTATATGTTCTGGTATTACTTCTAATAAATCCGACAAATTAGGCTTTCAATTACCACTGATCTTAAGAATAACTAATCCTAGCAGTGTTTTAAATGAACAGATGGATGTTTGGGAATTACGAACTCCATTTTTATTCCTGAAATGGATTGGGATGAATGCGATGCTTGTTTTCGTGCTTGGAGCACAAGGTATCCTAGCAGGATTTGTAAATGGATGGTACTATAAGAACCCAGATAACACACTTGTAAGTATTAGTAATGTTTCATATTTCTCTTAATTTTAATGGTTAAACTTCATTAAAACAGATCTAATCAATATGCAAAACCTACAATTTTCTCAGGTTAATTGGATCCAAAATCATTTGTTTATCCATGTCTGGAACTCAGAGAGGCTAGGGACCCTCTTGTATGTGATATTTGCCGAAATCACATTCTGGGGAGTAGTAGCAGGCATCTTGCATAGATTGGGTATATATTGGAAGCTATAAGAAGCAAAAATTACAACATCTTTTATGGTGGACCATCTTGCACGGTTCTTGTGTTCAGTTTTTTCTTTTTGGCGTGGTGTAGTAAATGCAATATTACTATGAGCTTTGTTTGGACTACGGTGAGAGTCTATGTGAAAATTGTTGTAGAAAATTGTAATGTTGTTTTCTACTTGGTTGCCATTATTTATATACAGATTTGAAAGAAGCAAAGTCCTTAATCTTTCATAACAAATTACTCCAAAGTATGCCTTTGATTTTGCAACATCGACGCTACACATAGGGGATTCACAATCTAGTCTAAATTAGTCCACTCTTAAGTCATGTTTAGTATTAAAGTATTGTAACTTTAAGGTATAGTTGCTATAAAAAAAATCTTTTATTATAAAATAAAAATTAATAGTATATAGTAAATATTATTTTAAAATAATAATTTTAATAAAAACAACAAAGATATTATAGGTTTTTCATTATATAAGTGGTGGATCAAATCAACTTAGTTTCTAAGTTATAACAAATAGTGTTTACTAAAACACTTCGTTGCTTTAACTTTTAAGGTATACATGTCCAACTTTAATACCGCACATGAATTTACTTAAGTTGGATTCAATCTGAATGGACAAACCAAATAGTAGTGATATATCTGATCCATTCAATTTATCTCCTCAATCTCACTTTTTAATTAATTAATCATGTTAGAGTTGGATTTCAATTTCCCAACATGCATCACTCATCTATTTTTGAATAATGAATTAATTACCATTATTCCATTTAATAGATTAATGCTACTTTAGTTAAAATATAAATTGAGATCTAAATATTGAGATTCCTATCATTATTTTTTTAATTAATCCAATTTATTTTTAAAAATACCCTTGTTTGTCAATTTATTTACATAGCTTATTCAATTTCTTTGAGTGTCATTTCCAAAAATTTTCAACTTCAATTTTAGGTAATTTTGCAATTAGAATGGTAAATAATTTTTTAATGCAATCTTTAAGTTATATTTGTTGTAACTTAGAATAAACAAAAATAATGTAAAAATAAGTAACATGCAAGTTGGCTATATACGTGGGATTAATGCTATATTTTTCTTTCCTTTTAGGGGTTATAAGTTATATTAAATATAAATTAGAGAGACCCATGGGTCGAACATCCTATATGTGATTGAAAGAAAATATTTTTTGGGTTAAACAAATTAATTTGAGAATAATTTGAAAGATTTTCAATATAGGCAAATAAGAAGTGCATATTTAGAAGTGGGCCGAGTGGTAATTTTTTACACAACTGCAAAGCACACGAAATAATGGATTTGGGTTGGTCAAAGATGACAAAATTACTAAAACTATATTGTATTTATTATATTTTCAAATTAAATATTTGTATGTTCAAAATAGAACTGGCTACACTTGACGTAGGTAGTGCCATAAATATTTTAAAAGTAAATTAAAAATATTAAACAGGTAATTTTTTTTAAAATATTAAAAGTATGTTTAATAGATTACAGGATGATGAATAATAATAAATAAATTTTATTAGTTTTAAAACTCTTCACAAAATCAACTGAATTTGACATGATATGGGCCATATCGCCCTCGATAAATATTTTTTTCACTATAGGCACGTCTCATTTAGGCTTTTGTGTTTCTAAACATGCACAACAATTTAGGGTAAAAATTCGTTTAATCCCTATATTATAAGGTTAGTACCTGTTTAGTCTCTATATTTTTAAAAATACATCAAAACATCCCTATCGGTAAACTATTAACACCCTTACGGTTACTTTTTATTTTTTTTCAATTACTTTTACAATATTACCCTTTTACAATAATTTTTTTGGACATTAATAAAAAAATTAAATTACCATTTTCACCCAAACAATATAAAATGGAAATAAAAAGAATTAACATTAATTATTTTGAAATCCTCTATTGAGGAGATAATATATTAATTTTTTATTAATGTTCAAAAATTAGTAATTTAATTTTTTTACATAATATTAATTTTTTTGGACATGCGTGAGCTTCCACAAAAATTAATATGTATTCTTTTTGTGTTTATTTTATTTTTTGGGTTAAATTGTTAATTTATTTATTTTATTAATGTTCAAAAAAAGAAACATTATTGTAAGAGGGTAATATTATAAAAGCAAGTCAAAAGAAACAAAAAGTAACCGTAAGGGTGTCAATAGTTTAATGACAGGGATGTTGTAAGTTATTTTTAAAAATATAAGAACTAAACGAGCTTTTACCCCGACAATTTATATAGCCCAAAACTCCTGAGTGTGGCATTTTCATGAGCAAACTGAATTTATTATAAATGCATGGCTCCGAAATATCTTCTTTCTCTTCATGTCAATTCAAAAATCATTTAAAACAAAGACAACCACTATGGCCAATGTGACCAGATATTTCTTAATGAATATATCAGTAATCAGTCTTTGTTAGTAAAAGATGTGAATCACATAACTAAGGATAATAAATTGTGAATCACATAACTAAGGATAATAAATTTTTATATAGTTTTATATTTTAAAAAATATTTCAAAACACTCATGTTGTTAAATATATTACATTTTTATTTTTATATAAATATACTACAATCTTACTCTTACTTTCTTTTTTTAACAATAATATCTATTAAACAATATTCCTAACATTAATTAATTTATTTATGAAAAATTGTATAGTTACAACAATTTTTCTGATAGTTATTTAATAAAAAATAGTATATGAAAATAATCCCAAAATAAATAATAATATAAAAGTTTGTGTAAATTTATATGTTACTTTTAAAGTTAATTTAATAAATTATTTTTTATTAATATTTCCAATAACATTGATGTAAAGAAGAAGTAAAAGTAGGAATATATCATATTTATCAACAAAAATATATTAAAATATTTTAAATATGAGAACTAAAAGAATAATTATCCAGTAACATATTTTATTCTGCAAAGATCTTACATGCTTATTTAAGTATTTACATGCTTATTTAAGAGTGGGAGTGGGAATCCCACTCCGTGGATCCCACCCACTTTTAAAGTGAGGAGTGAGATTTTTTTATTTTTTAATTTAGCCCCCAAACTTTTTCCTATCATAACTAGCCAAATACTAGGTTTTTAGACCAAATAGTCCTCAACACTTTAAACAAATTTACAAACAAATATCATTCTTGAAAATCCACTGACACTCTCAACACTCTTAACAAATTATCAAGCATCATCACTCTCAACAAATCACTAAATCTCATCAAACAAATATTGTATAACTAAAGATATAATCATCAATTAGGAAATTTCTTAAGGTTAGTGTGTGTTCTTACACAATATATTCTTTATGTATTAAGTTTAGTGTTTAGGTTCGAAATTGTCATAATTTTGTTGTAAATGTTGTTATTTTTTATTCATAAAATAATATAATTTGTTAAAGCACTTAGTTTGAGTAGAGAAATAAAAAAATATTAAAAATCAAAGAAATTTGAATTAAAAATGAAACTCAGATTTAGTGATACAGGCTGGCTTAATGAGACAGGCAGTGGGACCGGAGCTTGTCGCACATAATCAGCACTTTGTTTATGTGCGACAGGCACCTGTCCCACTGCCTGTCTCACTAAATCACCATGTCTCACTAAATCTTCATATACATTTTGGAAGTCACAACTTAGACTACATATGTCTGTTTTGGGCGTATAATATACCATTTCGAAGCCTGTAAAGAGACGAATCAAATTCAATTATGTTTACTTCGTTCTATCACATGGTCAAACCAAATATTTTCCTGAATTTAAGTGCAATAGGCACCTGCCTCACTATCGCACATAATCACAATATGTGCGACATTCGTATAGAATGTGCCGCCTATTAACTTTATCATGTTTTGTAGTATGTAATCTTATTTCTTTTATTTTTTTAATGATTTTCAGGGTTAAGAATTCAGTTGCGCTTCAATTGTGTTACGATGGTTGGTGGGAAACATTAGCAGATGCCCGTATGGAGTACATGAATACTAAGAATACAACTTTTTTTGGCTCAGAGAGATTATACATTTGATCAATTTTTGGCAAGGTTGTATGGAGTTTTACAAATAAATCCTAATGAATATAGTATTATGATGAAAATAAATTTAAAGTTTAGTAACACAATTTATCGTGCATGTACCTATGGACATATTTAATGATGAAATGGTCAATGATGTGCTACATTTGGCCTCTGATGTGATTAACTATGAATGTATCCCTATATTTGTTACCACATCTCCTTAAATTCCGACCTAAGATCTTGAGCCACTTGTAGAAATTGAAAATATTTTTTAGATTAAACAATTTTTTCCTTGATATTGTAGAATAAGTGATGCCATAGACGATGTCGTTGTAGTAACATTACTCTCCACTCCACGAATACAATGACATCATTGATGATAACGACATTACATCAGTGGATGTTAAAGAAGAGGTGTTACCACTAACAAAATCGTTAGAGTAATGTCACTCCCCCTTCCAAAATAATGATTTCCACAATAATAATGATCATGTTGATGACATCAGCAACACAGAAGCTGATGGTGTTTATGTGGAACTATACAATAGTTTGAGGGACACTCACTTTAATAGTCCAGTTGATGATAGAGGCGTCAGTCATTTTTGTATTCCTATCAATAATGAGGATAAGTATCAGTATGATATTCTTATTAATAATAAAGACAACCGACTTATTCCTCCAATGGCCCGTTCAAGGAGGAGGATAAAAATTAATCCCCTCGTAAGTCTTGTCTCAGTTTTGCCTTCAAATTTAATTGCCCCAAACTTAGTTAGAAGTTGTAATTCTGATGATATTTGTGTGGTATGTTGCTCGCTAAGAAGAATGAGTTAATAATGGAATTGCGCAAAGTTTTCTTGAGGGATAAATTTGATTTCAAAATTGCAGTCTACAACGACACACTTTGAGGCCCATTATTCTTTAGAATGATGTAAATGGCATATTCAAGCAACGTGAAATTTGAATAAGCAAAATGCTTCTTGGGTAGTGAGAAGAGTTAATAATGTGCACACTTATTGTAATGAGGTGTTACTTAGTGGTCTTCGTGAAGTAAGGAATTAGGTTGTTGGTCATATTATCACAGATAATTTTATCCAGGATAAATAAATATACACTGCAAATGACATTAAAGCAGACATGCAGTATGAATATAATGTCTAATTAATATATCAGCAGACATATCAGACTAAAGAAGTTGGTCTTAAAATAGTATGAAGGAACTCTCATATTTTGACCAAAGAAAATAAAGATACAGTTACTCGCCTCAAGCGAGATGAAAATGATAATTTCTTATACTACTTTGTAGCTCTTAGATCTTCCATCAAGTGTTTCATACAGTGTATCAGGCCAGTGATTCTTGTAGATGGTACTTATCTAAAGGGGTTATATCGTATAAGCATGTTTGTGGCAACATGTCTGGATGGAAATAGTCAACTGTATCAATTAGCTATTGGAGTCATGGATTTGGAAAATAATGATTCTTGGGAATGGTTTATGACGAAGTTACATGGAGTGATTGACGATAGGACACAGTTGCTAATTATCTTTGATCGATGTATTGTCATTAAGATCTGAACGTATTTCGCATTGCTTCCCATGACGTTTGTTTTTACTACGTCAAATGTAACATAAAATCAAAATTCAGGATATCTAAAGTTGTTTGGGATGAATTTGGGTATGTCTTTATAAATGTAGTAAAAGCATATAGACACGAAGAATTTAAAAAATAATTTGAGGGGTTGTGGATGCTCCATTAGGGTGCGGTTGATTACTTAAAGAATAATGTGGGTACATGTAATTGGGTAAAGTCTGAGTTTGAAGGTAGGAAGTACAATATACTTCCCCCCAATATCGCAGAGAGTGTAAATTTTTTCATAAGGGAACCGCAAAATTCCTTATTACTCATCTTATTGATCACTTTAGAAAAATATTGTAGGAATGGTTTTATGATAGGAAAATTGGTGCTTAATCAATGAGTACTCGTCTGGGCAGACGAAATAGTCGTTGAGAGGAGATTTTTTACTGAAAGAATAACCATTCGTCCTATGTCTCAACATTGATTCCATGTTTTGGGTGGTGGTATTCATAAAAAAGACAGTTGACATACGTAACAAGACTTGCTCTTATAGAGTACTCTAACTTGATCAATTTGTTTGTGTGCATGCAATTACTGTTTGTCTAACCATCCAGGTGGATTACATAAGTTTTTGTTATAATTTTTACTCCAAGGAATCATTAGTGATGACATATGCACAACAAGTAGGGTTAGTTAACAACATGGAGATTGGGAAGTTCTAGAGAAAATCTGAGAAATAAAGGTTAACCCATTGGAAGAAGCACCACCACCTAATCGTCTTCTAAAGCTTAGAATATCTTCTATTGATGAAGATGTAAACCGGAGGACTGTAAAATATGGGCGGTGTAATAAATTGGGCCATAACCGCAAGAGATGTAAGAATCTCATTACGTCAAATTCAAATTAGTTGTATCATTCCAAGTAATTATGTATTTTGAACTCTTATTTTTTATGTTCTACAATTATATATAATGAAGTATTTTTATTTTGTTTATGATTACATATTAATTAGTAAAAATATATCCAAAATTACTTATGACAAACCATTGCAATATAACAAAAAATTGTATTTATCAGAAAAAAAATATTCATACATCAACATTCGAATTACAATCTAATATCACTATTAAATATATCTACAACAATTTTCTTCCTAAATTATTACCTGTAGCTACTACTAAAATCAAGTCTGAGCCTGAACATCATAAACATCAATAAAAAAAAGTTGTAATCGCCACTTCCAGCCTCTTGTTGTGGCATATCCCTAACTCCTCCGACTTTTCAAAGGTCGACACTTTGCAACTTATGTCGGATATTGTAGAATCCAACATTTTCTAGCCATTGAGGGAAGATGACTTCAAATGGCTTAAATTGACCTACGTACGTTTTACTGTCGTGAAATGTCACTAACAAGTCATAGATCCACATCCTCTTAGCGCGAAGGTCCGCTCTAGCTAATAGCCAATGATCGCTGCCCAAATTCACAAGAATGAAAAATTTATCATAGATTTATTGTCTTTGTTATGTCTATAATTGTTTAAAAAAAATAAAGTCTAGCATTCCACACCACGTCGACGTCTATGAACCGTTTCAACATTATGTCTTCCCACCCATCAATATAGCTATTCAAATTGTTGCTACATTGTAATGAATGGACATCACAGTCACCGTTATTCCATAATTGCTTCAAGAACACCTAGTGGATATATTACATGAAGATTAAGAAATTAATAAGGCTTTAAGGCATTAGGAGATAAGAAATAAAATCAATGATTATGAAGCTCCGTAAACTCATTACCCAAAAAAACGTGTCTGTATGCGTAACATGTTGAGATAAGGCATTTGGATACTGCCATTGCTTTTCATTGATCAAGCATGAATAAATGTGAACCTACTATAAAGGAATAGAAACATGTCAATTTAGAATAAAATACAGTACCTTGTCAAAAGGTGCTTCATAATACACTTCACAACACTTACCTTGTCACTAAACCAACCCATTGAAGTATAGCCTAAAAATATTCGAAGAATTTATGCGACCGTTGGACGGTGCGATCCACTATGATTCTGCAAGCAAACCACTTATCGAACTCCTCAAATAGCCTTGGATCTTCTAGGCCCCTAAGTGGATATATATCCATACTCATTCTTTCATCTATCTCACAGTCCATTATTTCGAGTGTGGGTGGAGGCCTGATGTTCCTTACTCTCTTGAAAGAAGGAATTAACAAAGGATGTTAAAGACATACGACGGTTTGTACAGACGTCCTAACTTACTTATGCCAAAAGGTGCCTCCATGAGGATATGTATGCGGTCACCACTTACGTCCCCATAAAAACTATATAATGACATGCGAGTGTGATCATTATGATCATCAGCATCGCTGTACACTCTTTGGTCATTGGAGGCCTGTTGATTCACCAAGATGAATATATTAAACTAATATCATATTAAAAACAAAAAGAACGCAACTGTTGCATGTTAAACTTCCTCACCGTATAAGGGAATCCAATTGAAGAATCACCATATAAACGTTTGAATAAACCATCATTATACAAAGCCATAAACATTTGAATGACTGCTTCTCTAAATGTTGTTGTTCTTTGGGCTCTGCCTCAAAATCCGATCTTAGTTTAGAAATGGAACTATCAATCTTGTTCATCCATTGAATGATATAATCATAGTCAAACTTTATCCTCGACTATTACCAAGAAACAAAAAAACTAATAAGAGAGTGATAAAATCATTTACATATGAGGAAAGGAAAAAATATTTTAAATTAGAAAGTAACATCTGAATTCTATGTGTCATTAGAATCATCCGCAGATTCGAGATAGTCATATGCAGCAAGCTCATCCTCAACAGGATTTTGTTGTAGCGGTGTTGGGTTGTGGTGTCGTTATGCTCCTCCATTTTCTTTATAATGGTGGCGCGTTGATTGAAGGTTGATGAAGTACAAAGTAACATTGAAAATAAGTAAATAACAAGCCAAAAAGTTTCGAGTTTTGATTATATTTTAAATCGTGCTATGACGTCGTAAAGGATATTCACGTTACGAACCCAACTTAGGATATATGGCATGTAATCCTCCACATTGTTCTAATATTTTGTGGTTTTCTCCTTTGCATCTAGCTTGATGGTTTGTAAAGCAACTAAAAAGAAAATATATACAAGATGAGAAGAAGCAATGGGCTTCCACTACATGATTCAGGGAATTTTCTTTTTAGTTTTCACACCCACTCTAAACACTGTCCTTCAGTTGCTTCAAAAATTTATGCTTGCAACAAGCAAAGTTATAAAGTTATAAAACATATCGTTAAATATTCATTATTATAAAATTAAGTAATCTAAAAAAAGTTCTCCATACACTTGAACCGCATACGTAAAGCCATAAACATTGTATTTTTCAATATTATGGCTGGGATTTTTCGAGCAGGTCTTCTTAAACTTTTGGCTTTTTCGTTCAATGCATTGTCAAGACTATTATATATAATTTTCCAGGATAAACGACCCCACAGATGATTTCTAAAGTGATCAATCTCATCGACTTTGTTAAGCAATAAAATATTGATTTGACAATGATCTTTTCTTCCATTTAGTTCTTCGTCTGCAAAGTAATATAGCACGATTCTTAGCACATCAGTGTCGTCTGTAGCCTCGAAGTCTAAGTTGGCAAATCTTTCCTCAAGTTCGTCAAGATTCATTCTGCGAAACAAATTGCCAAAATACTAGTTAAGTAACTTATGCACTGTTTTTTAATTTTTCAGTACAATATCTTGACCGTGGGAAAATCCAATAACTAGGCGCCACTCTTCAACTGATAAGTGTATCAAATGCTTACCAATTTGAAACTAAAATTGATCTTTTTTGTTGCTTTCTGCATGGGCACTTGCCTAAGCAACACATTATGCATAATTACGCTACTAAATGAAAAGCCTTGGCACTCCATGAAATGTTCAAATATGTCTTCTTTGAACAATTTCAATTACCGTTTTGTTAATTTTTTTCAAATGCCTTTTAAAACTATAACTAATTTACACATACTCTTGATACGCCCCGAGAAGTGATTGTCATAAGGTACTTTCATCGTGCCCTATTCATACGTTGGTCCAGGAGGATTATGCTTTCCTATTTTCAATTTTTCCATGTATCTGATACAAGTTACATAATTAAATTGTTATATTACACAATTACACGCAATAAATTAATAACATTAACAACACAAAAAAAAATAAAATAAAAACCAAAGTGTTGTCTCATGGTGCGACAGGGCTGCTTGTCCCACCAAGACGTGCTGTCTCTTGACACGATAATGCACCTGTCGCACACGTGTGAGAGGGGCGTGCGCGCCGTTCTTTTGTCGATTGCCAAATTTATTTAAAATGATGTGTCATTCATTAATTAGTTAGTAAAATAATACAATTAATTCACTTAAATCTTATAAAAAAAACTACCAACCACTTAGTAACGCATCATTTAAAATGAAATTTATAGTAAAAAAAATTTAAAATATTTATAGTATATTCTCGAGCCATGCTTACTAAAGCTCTGAATTGTACCATCTTGACTGCCAATAAATCCCAAAATGTTATTGTATACATGTTGCTGGCCAATTGTATTTTTTTAACAAATTCTTTGAGGAAAAAATAAAAAAGGTATCACGAAAATTGAAAAGGTTCAGCGGTTGCGAATATGGCCATTATAATAAAAAGCAATACAACAAAATGCAGGAACAGATGTTATTGATAAATAAACATTGTCATGCAGAACTGTCTGCTTTACATTCAAAATCCTGATCTTTTTATACAACATTGTTTTATATACTAAACATATGTACAGTGGAAATAAAAAGACAGTTACCGTATTGCCATAACCCAAATGACCCACGAAGCGCTGCAGCAGAAAACACTTCTGATTTATCAAACCAAGCATGAAATGGATCCACCATCTGCATAAACTTCCATGCAATATCTTTGAAGTATCCAATGCCTGAAAGAGCTTCACTTGTGCTATATATCCCACTACCAACTTGTCATACGTATTACTAAATGTTAGTCTCATGGATGTAACTTGAGGGGGTCAAATCTCAGTCTTCTAAAGAACAACAGTAATTTACATCTAATGTATATCATGGTACGACAATGGATACTGAACAAGGACCATGCAGAGCAAATTATGTCTGAATCCATCATCATTCCCAACCCATCAACAATTTCCAAACTCCTTCCTCAATCTTATTTCTTGGGACAGACAATCCATTCCCTTCATCAAGTAGGACTCTGTAAACTTCCCATTCCCTATCTCCAATCATGTGCCTTCCAATCTCAGCCTGAAAACAAAAAGGGGCAATAGATGTTATACTTTTCATTTAGGGAGATTGAAAGGTTTTGTTGCTAAAAAACAAGAATTTAATTGTTTTTTGTACAAATTTCTTGAATGCCAATTCTTGGAATCAAATCAAAGTAAAAATGACAAAACAACAACATGTATCTATAACTCATCATTGTGATAATGTTATATCCTAACTGTGAAAAGTAAAATGGAATGCAACATTATGACAATAACACAACGTAGCTCAGCTGTGGCGACTCCATTACTGGAATGATGACATAGCTGCCTAATGTTTTATGTTTATCCTCACAATATTAATAATGCAACATAAGCAATTAAACAACAAACTGATTATGTAAGCATGGCCAAAATGGCTTTTCACTTAATGTCGTAGGAAAATAAGTACATACCGAAAAGATGCAAATATCAAGCATCTTGAGAGCAAGGGTGATATCATGAAAAACAAGAGGTCTACCCTTGCCAGATAATTCCACAGGATTTGCAACCAGAAGCTCTGTATCAGGACCCCTGCTGACCACAGTTACTCTGAGAGGCTGAAGCAGTTCCATCCCCAGTCGAAAGGATAGCCCATTTTGCTTGCTAGGGTCAACTATCTTTTTCCCATCAGTTTGCATGATAAACAAGTCAATCTCACAGTTTCCTCTTTGTCTTCTAGAGAAGCGTCCATATGAAACCTGCATAAAAGATAATGCTTAATATGTTAATGTTATGCAACCAGCTGCCACCTTCCATTAACTTCTACTTTTCTAAGTGTTCTATTTAACAGAATACGATCGACATTTTTGGATGAGAAGTACACCAGCAGAACATGGATTTTATGCATCATACTTTGGAGCACTCAATATGTAAGCAAAGCAAGAACAAATCCATCTAATAACTAGATCCTTCCATGAGGTAAATAGCCGCAGGTCAACGTTAAGCCCATGTTTGTTTGGAAGAAATGGTAGGAGATGAGAGGAATAGAAAGGAAAAAAGAGGAGAAAATGAATGAAAAAGAGGGTCAATCGTTGTTTGGTTCAACATGGAATTTATCTTTGTTCCCTTGTTTCTTTCCCTGCTCCTTCTTTTCTCCCCTCTCCTCTTCTTATATTTCTTCAAACCAAACATGCAATAAGATTCTTCCAATCTAAGCAGGTTGATGGTTTTATAAACAAATCACAAGCCAACCAGAAAAAAAAAAGGATTTCAAATACTAACAAATCCAGGTTCATCAGGATTGGAGATGGTTCAAGAAAGAAAAACACTCCCATAACACATAAAGTACAATGACAAAACAGTGCAGTACTTTCTTAAAGCCACTATATCTGAAGTCTATCATACAACCAGTTCATCTACCTGAATATTGTAATCCTTTAGAGTTCTCATTATGTCGTAAAGGAGACCTTTGTGGTCTTGGCAGACAATTTGGACAAGAGTATGACCAGGACTCAGCGAGTTGTCTATTGTGACAGAGACATTGCTGGAAGTGAGCGATCCACTTGGGAGTTCAACAGGCATATCTAAATGGAGCATGTCAATGACTGCAGATGGAAGAAATGAAGATGCCTGCGAGCAGGCAGTAATTTCTGTGCCTACCATTTCTACATCACAGCTTATCATTGCATTCCCCAAAATGGTTTTTAAGTGCTCGTATGTATCCTCCTTTCTCTTCCTTGTATGTAGAAGTTCCCTGATAACAAAAATATTCAGAAGCACATTAGTTTCTCAGAGAAAGGTCAACATGGACTCATTTCTGCAAAAGAAAAGCCCTTTGTATCTTAATGAGGGATATCTCAAAGTCCTTTAAATCTTTGCATTACTACCATATATTCTTTTGTTTTTACCACATGAGACAACCTATCAATACTTTACGAAATTCGAAATATTGAAAATAAAAATGGCCTTATCTAAATAAATTCAGTTCTTGAAAAACCCCTTTGACACCCCTTTAAATCCCAAATAAGCAAATAAAAATAAAGCAAATGAAAAAGTACGCACGTAAATTAAATACCAATTGAGTAACTATCTGCCTAAAAATAAAGCAAATGAAAAAGTACGCACGTAAATTAAATACCAATTGAGTAACTATCTGCCCATTATATCACAGATCACAGGTTTTCAATACTCCAATCTCAATTGTACATGAACATATTAACTTTACGAAGGATGGCACTATATGAGCTGACCTTTCCAAATGAACCATTTGACAAGAGAGAATATCCAATAACATGAGATAGATGCTGCTGAATATCAGTCAATTGGATAGTCTAGTTAGTCAAGAGCCACAAATTATTGTATATACTTATTTTGTAAAAACTGATGTGACAAAAATTCATTAACTGAATGAAAATACAAAACAATAAAAATTAATCATATGGGCCAAGAGGTATCCAACCAATTGAGTTATACTATATCAATTTGTAGTTTGTAACTCTATTATTACTCTAAAAAGTTGTTATATTTGAAAGTAGTGACCATTAACACAAATATCTACTAACAAGATGCGGGTTAAATTTGTATATGGAAGCTATTTCGCACAGTTGCAGACATTCCAAAATAATTGTATAACTCTCAGTCAGTGAATAATATGCAACCTTAATAACATAATTATGTTGATGAAAACCAAACTAGCTGTCAAAGATTAGAAGAATATTTTTGCTGATCTTGAGAAAAATATATCAAAAGAGCAAAACCTTGTGTCTGTGACAAAGAACAGGTCCATCACTTTCCCATCTGGAGTAGTAGATATTTTCACTTTCTCTATGGTAAGCTCAAGCTCACAGAGAACCGCGGTAACATCTGGCAAAAGATAGGAAAAAGAATTGTTCCAAAAATAAATTATGGACACGGTTCTTAAAATATTATCATATCAAAATTCTCCACTGGAGGGGAAAATCAGAAATTCCATATCCAAAAACCAAGAAAGGAGAGGAATGTAATTGTTGTCACTCCAACCATAGTAAAAGAAAAGCATCTGAAATCCCAGAATCCATCAAAAAGCAAGTGGATTAAAAAGGGTCATTCAAAGATTCCACATTCTCTCTTTCTTTTCTTTTTATTCACAACAGTCAAAGGGTATGAATCAACAACTTAAAGGACAATACAAATAGACCACAAAAGTTATAAATTAGCAAACCAAAACCCAAATTCATCTCAAAATAACTATGTTTAATATGAAAAAAAGAAACCAAAAGTTACATGAGCACAAATATAAAATCAAAAACAGAAAATTGAAAGTAAAAAAAAAAAAAAGTACCATATAGAAGACCTTTTCGATCATAGCAAGAAAGCTTCAAGAGAAAAACATCAGAAGGTTTGGGTGCTTGCATTTCTGCGCGGTAGTAAAGAACCACAGAAGCTGAAGAACAAGAAGGGCATGCACCCATCAGTCTCTTCTTCAATAAACCCCACCTTGTTTGTGAGTCCCCAATCACCCAAAACACTATGTAGCACCATTTCCCATCCGTAGATACATCTTGACCATACAAATTCAAAAGAATCACTCATATTGTAATTAACAACCATAACTTCGAAAAAAAAAAAGAGCAATATCTTAACTAGATTTCACCAAATGTAATGAAAAACTTAAATACCAATCACTTGTTTCTCAAAGTTGAAGATCAATCACACATACCCATCACTCGATTTTACACATGGTACATACAATGAAAGCAAAATAAATCTTTTTTTCCTCCAACAACCAAACAAGGAAAATGGCTAGAAATAAAACTTTTTTTTCCTATATTTTCTCAACAGCCAAACCAGGAAAATAGTTATTTAAAAAAATTAAAATCATAGTTTCACTAAATGTAATTAAAATCTTAACTACCAATCACTTGTTTCTCAAAGTTGAAGACCAATCACACATACCAATCACTTTTTTTTTTTCGTTTTACAAAAAATTTCAAGAGGTAGATTCAACAAAAGAAAATCATAACATATTTTCCCCATATTTTCTCAGCAGCCAAACAAGAAAATCGTTGCTAAATACAGAATAAAATCAATTAAGTGGGGGAAGAAATTACCTCCTCTGACAATGCTAAGACCAAAGAAGAGAATGATGCGACACAAATCACAACCAAGACCAGTTTTATCAGGGCAGTTGACTGTTATCACACATGGGTCACCTTCTTTGTCTGATTGGCTGATGATCACAACATCGTCGTACAGAATTCCCATTTCCTATTGCTATTCAATTTTTCAAGCTTATTATTCGCTTTAAAGAAAGAAACAGGGAAGCAGAGATTTTTGAGACAGATAAAAATTAAAGATCAGAGAGATAGAAAGAGTCAGTGTTGTGTGTTGCTGCTTCCATCTTTGCTTCTGCTTCACTTGTTCTTGTTGCTGCAGTTGTTTTTGGCTTTTTTATTATTATCTTTTTAACTATGCTTTTTTCTCGGTGTTCCACCAAAAATCGAAAATCTCGAATCCATTTTATCGACTGATGAAATGGTTCTTTTCTTTTCATTATTTTAAGATAGAGAGGACGGTCTGCATTGTGATTAATGATGTGAATCGGGATCCAGCTCCCTTGCAACAGTTGCAAGCCACTACAACGTTGTCCATTTCTTATTCGGTAAATAGATTTATTGGAAAATTTGTTCAACGGCTAGGGATATGTTAATATGTTTAGTTCCTTATTAACATTTCAGTCCCTATTGTTTATCGAAAAATTATAAAAACCAAAAATTTTAAAATATTTACAGATATAATTGCATATTATTTTAAATTTATAATCTTTGATTCACTAACCTATTTTGACTGTAAAAATGAGTGATGGTACAAGGATTATGTAATCTCACATAAATTTTTTAAACGCTTGAAAATCAATACGTGTCAACCATCATTTTTTACATAATATACATTTAATATAGAATAATAAATTGACTATACATTAAAAATATGGGTTATTAACATTTTAATACTTCAGAAATTTGTAGAAATAAAAAGGTAAAATTGCAAAATAAAACATGTGTAAAAATGTTTAAGGTTGTAATACTTTATTATTTTTTATTATAAAACTTTAATTTTTACTACAATTTTATTTCTAATGTTAGTTGACAAATTAATTTATCTATATAGAAATATGTTAGTTTACCTATAAAATACCAATATTTTCCTTTAAATTTAAGGAACCATTCTAAATTTCTAAGTGTAGCCCAACAAAATTATAGAGAAAGATTAAAAAAAGAATAATATGAAATGAAGGTAGTTTAAATTTTTTTTAAATAGTTCAAAAGCTTTTAAGCAATTATGTTTTTTGAGAATGATCCATAGTATTTTGCTCTTAGAAACTTAGGTTATGGATCCTTGTTTTAATAATAACTTATAATTTATTCTTCAATAAGAATGATTGATTAGTAAATTTATTAATTTCTAAATACTCCTTTAAATATATGGCTCACGACCATTTAATATCTTTTGTCCTAGACTTTTTGAAATGACTAATCAAGAAAGAAACACCAACAGTAGTCACTCAAGAGTCAGAAGAGTGATTGTTAAGTCAACAGTTAAAAGATTCTTTTTAAATCTCATTTTATCCAAAACGAGACTTGTATATAAAAATTTGAAACCTATAGTTTCTTTTTAACTATGAAAACAAAATGCATCGTCATTTAGTTAAATAATAAAAAGATGAAAGCAGTGATATATTGCAACTATTGCAACACTATTTGTTTTTGTCAATCTTTTCCTTTAAAATAAATAAAACAGATGAAGAAGACTTACCTCCTTAGTGTAGTTTTATTTGATTATCCATTTGAATTTGAATTTGAGAAATGCATTTTTTAAAAAGGAAAACAAAAGAAAAGAAAATTGGACTTGGTTATAATACTTTAAAGTCTAAGCATCATTAGATAAAAAAGAATAAATAAAATCTGATCAATAGGTGGCTCAGCTATATACAACTCTAAGATAATTGCTTTAGACCTCACCTCACACAAAAGGTCCCGTAAAAAATTTTACATATTTATTGAAGTAATTATAGTCATTACCTAGTATTTAAAAACAAAATTGTTTTCCTTTTTTTCTTTATTTTTGCATTATCCCAAGCGTCACCTGACGAAAATTATTTTCCTATTTGTTTTTGCAAAGTTTCTATAAATTATTTTCCTTAATTTAATACTCAAACAATTTTACCTTTTTTACAATAGAAAAGTATACGTTTATAATATAAAAAATCTATTGGGCTATCCTTGATAAGTCTACTATATCATACCTCGAATTCTATCCTCACATAATACAAGAAGAATATTTGCACCACTCATATTAATCGGGGAGAAATTTTTCACCTACCCAATTTAATTAGGAGGAGAATCAAGTCCCAAACATTGCTTGAGTGCATATTCTTACTTAATATTTCTATTTTTTTCAAATAAGATACTCTTTTTTCTTTTTAGTTTCAAATAAGATGCTTAATTAAATACAAAATAATTATATTAAATTATCTTCACATTCCTTTATTTAGCTCAAATAAAGCTCACACGTCCATAATGTGTCTGTGGTCGAGCAAAAATAAAGTTACTATCTTGAAGATTAAAAAACTTCGAATCAAATTTTAATTTTAATCCATTAAAATTGATAAAAATGTTTTAGTATTCATTTAGGCAGTAATTTTACCGCCAAATGAACCAAATTCTTCTCTTTTTTTTTTTGAAAGGAAATATTCATTAAAAACCAGAAAACCATTACAACTTGTTTAATAAGCATGGAGGTGGAACATGACTCCACTCTCCAGGACCTGATATAGAACCTCCTACTCTAGCAACACAATGAGCAGCAGAGTTCGCAGATCGTTGTACAAACGAGAATTGCACTTCTCCAATAGACATAACTATAGATCGACACTCTTCAATTATTAGCCCAAAACCATTGGGGCTGGAAAACTTCTCAGTTAAAGCTTGAAAAACTTGAAGATTGTCCATTTTGATAATGACTCTAGTCAGCTGCAGCCTCTTGATCCAACTAAGAGCTTCTCTAATACCCAGCGCTTCAGCCTCTCGAGAACCAAAATTACCCGGAAAACACTTACACCTTGCTGTCACAAAATCACCTCCAGAGTTACGGATTACACAGCCAATACTGAATTTACCATGAGCTTTAAAAATCGCAGCGTCAACATTGCACTTCAACCACCCATCACAAGGCTTCTCCCAACAAATAGCCCCATTACTACCATTTACTGCTGCAACATCAGCCCATAAAAGTTGTTTCTTTGCACTCTGCCACTGAAATAACATCCTTCCCGAGTTCAACACTTGTAATCCACTACTTCTTCTTTGGTTCCATAAAAAATCATTCCTATGAATCCATATCCTCCAGCAAATCATGGCAGCCAGCTGACAATTCTCCTTACTATACATAGTGAAAATAAATTTCAGCCAACCCAAGAAAGAGATATAAGGACCGAGAGCACCAACAGCAGAGGAGATCCAGCAAGATCTCGCAAAACCACACTCTAATAAAGCATGTGTAACTGTCTCATTACAAGCATTGCACAGGGAACAAGTAGGCGCAATAGCTACTCAACGATGAACAAGATTACTCGTTGTAGGTAACACAGCTCGCCAAAGAAAATTTATCACCTTACTCGGCACCTCCAGTCTCCATAATGATCTCCAAACACGAGTAGAAGAGTCACTGTCCCGATGAGTTAACAACTTATAGCAGCTGCGAACTGAATAAACACCACACGGATCATGTAACCAATACCATACATCAGACTCTCTACATTGACTAAGAGGAACTTGAAGGATCAGCTCTTTATCTCTCTCATTGAAAATGTCAGCAAGGAGATCTAAATCCCAACTTCTTTGATTTGGCACCATCAGACTACTTACCTTCGCAACAGCCAGCTCTGCATGTATCCGAGATGAGATAAAGCCATTGTTTATATCCGGCAGCCAAGTATCTTCGCCTATTAACACATGTTGCCCATTTCCAATTTGTATGCGACTCCCGTTGACAACAACATCCTTTGCAGCGACAATGGATCGCCACACAAAACTTGGATTATGCCCCAACTTAGCTTCATTTACAGCTGTTCTCGGAAAATAGTGAGCCTTTAAGATTTTAGCAACAAGCGATTCAGGTCTTGTAAGAAGCTTCCAGACCTGTTTACCAAGCATCACAATATTGAAATTGTGAAGCTGCTTGAAACCAATTCCCCCAAAGTCCTTTGGTTTACATAAATGTTCCTATCTCATCCAAGAAATTCCTCTGCCCCCCCCCCCCCCCCGCGCTTTTAGTGCCCCACCAAAATGAATTCATCATAATTTCCAGCTCTTTGCATAAATCAAGAGGTAGTAGATAGACATTCATAGCGTAGTTAGGCATTGCTTGGGCCATCGTTTTCAGCAATATCTCCTTCCCAGCTCGAGACAACATTTTGGATTGCCAACCTTGAAGTCTCCTTCTAACTTTGTCCCGAATATAAGAAAAAAAAACCTTCTTTTTCCGCCCAATATGAGATGGAAGACCGAGGTAAATTTCATGATCTTCTGTAGCATTAACATCCAAGGTTCCACAAATCTGGTTAACAGCACTTTCCTGCACATTAGCACTAAAGGAAATGGAAGATTTTGAGAAATTTATCAGTTGACCAGAAGCACATCCATAGGTCTCCAAAATCTGTTTGACAACCAAAGCTTCAGCTTGATTAGCTCTAAAGAACAAGAAACTGTCATCAGCGAAAAATAAGCGCGTCACCACTGGGGCACTTCAAGCAACCCTCACCCCATGAATCAGACCAACACTCTCTTGGCTCTTGATTAAAGAACTAAGTCATTCTGCACATAAAATAAACAGATACGGTGACAGTGGATCACCTTGACGAAGACCCATACTTGGTATAATCGGTCCCACTTTTTTATTTTCACGCAGCACATTGTACTAAACTGTTGTCACACAAAGCATGATTAAGTTCACCCATCTAGCATCAAAGCCCATTTTAATCATCATCTCCTGGAGATAACCCCACTCTATTCTATCGTATTCTTTGGACATATCGATCTTTAGAGCCGCGACACCATGCTTTCCTTGCCTCTTTCTTTTCAAGAAGTGCATGATTTCTGCCGAAACAATGATATTATCGATGATTGCACGACCTGGCACAAATGCACTCTGAGCTTCTGAGACGACTGAATCCAGCACTGATTTCATTCGGTTGGCAAGCATCTTGGAGACTATCTTATACAACACATTACAGAGAGCGATCGGTCTCATATCAGCCAGAGTCTCAGGCCGCTGATTCTTCAGAATAAGAACAATCGATGTATCATTCAGACCCATAGGGAAAGAAACATCATTAATAAATGATAGGCAAGCCGATACCACATCCTTACCAACAATGTGCCAGAATTTACCAAATTCTTCTCTTAATATTATAAATGAATAATGATTTGATTGGCATCGGTATTTTATGGTGAATTACATTACCATGTGTCATTGTAAAGTTAAAGCACAATTTTAATATTATTTATATACTCACATAACTATAGTAAGTGTCCAAATACTCGATATACATAATTATAGTAAGTTTCCAAATACTCAATATATAGTAGAACGAGTGACCACTAGTTCATCTTTAATAATATATTATGTATCCAACTATATAAATATATTGTTAAATAAATTTATAATTTAATTGATGTTACCAATTTTTGGCTCTTATATGTCACAGACAGTTAATTTGCTATCTATTAATTGTGTAATAATTTTCTAACACCTACGAATGAAGTACACATCAAATTTCACATCAATTAGTCTATGGATTATAACTTTTATATATAAGTGCACTGTTATTTAAGTTTATCTACCTTAGTTTAAAATTGTAATTATCATGCTTACATCATATAATCATAAATGCAATCAATAAAAATATTATTTGATGATAGTTGTTGCACTAAAATTATACTTATATAGTTACATTGTTAATATAGTTGACTTGTACAACACAATGTTAAGAACAAGTGTAATAATAATTTACCATATTACTCATTATATAATTAAAATTTTATTAAAATAAAAAGTTTTCCTTTTTTTTTTAAATGAGCACTCAAGTTTGAATTTTAATAGAGGTGGAGACTAAAAATTCAATTTATACTATACACATATTCAATTAGCCTACACATTGATGAGAATCATGTCGATAAATCTTCACAAGATTCATTGACTATCCACAGATAGGGGTGGGCATTATGGTTTATGGGTACGTTTGGGATTGAGGTCCTGTAACTTTTAAGTTACAGTTGCTGTGGAAAAAAAATTGTAATTATAAAACAAAAATTAATAATATATAGTAAATGTAAATTTTAAATAATAATTTTATTATTAAAGATATAATAGATTTTGCATTATACAAGTGAAAAATTATATTAATGTAACTTTCAAGTTACAGTAGTTAGTATTTACCAAACACTTTAATACTGTAACTTTTAAGTTACAGCTGCTCAACTTCAATCCCAAACGCACCCTATGTTTCGATTTTTTTTTTCCGTTTTCGGTTCGGTTTACAACTTGTTCGAATTTAACACTTCAACTCAAATGGGTTAGAAAATTATTTTGTTTCGATTCGGTTTCAATTTGTTAACTTTGGATTGCAAAACGGTTTGGGTTATTGGGTTTATAAATCGAGTCGGGCTAATAATTCAGATCAGGTTAATGGTTTATGCTATAGCTAGAATTATCAACAAATAAACAAATAGAACGGCAAAGGGCAAAGAATCATCCTTCTCATGATCCATTAACTTCCAAAAACCATTAGCGTATTGCACTGCCCATTATTTTGAATTTGCAGGGATAAAAACATCAACCAATTTGAAATATTCAGGGTTTCCAAAACACTAAATTCATAATATTCAAATACAAATTACAACAATAAAGAAAACACTACTGAGTATGTACACAGGCTGTGAAGAGCTGATTTACCATGAAGGCATGAAGAGCTGATGGCAAGCTGGGAGAAGGAGATGAAGTAGTGGCTAAACCTAAGTCGTGGGCTGCGATGGCAATTTGAGAGAGAGTCTTGAACTAAAATAGTTGGCTGCGACGATGAATAAAGAAAGAGAGAGAGAGAGAGAGAGAGAGAGAGAGAGTTGTGAGCTGAAGTTGTTGGCTGCAACGATGAGTTGAGCTAACGTAGAGCGACGTAGAGGGACTGCCAAATCAAGTGGCATAACCAGATAAGAGAGGATGTGGTTGTTAGGGTTTGTTTTTTGTTTTGTAAGATTGTGAATTTGAGGATCGAAGTCGTGGGCTACGACGGCTAGACATGGTATGACGCAGAGGATGACTAATGGCTGTTGGGTTTTGAATTTGGGATTGGGGATCGGCTGATTGGGTTTGGGGCTTTGTTTTGTCTTTGTGAAATTGTTTTGACTTCTGTCTTCATGCTAGTGCATGTGCTCTTTGCTCTGCTTATTTTCTTCCATTTTCATGCTTTTTATTGGTTTCTCAATTATAGAATTGGTAAAAAAGCCCAAGTCGGCCTTGGGCCTCCCACGTGAGGGCTTAGACAATGTCTTAGGAAAAAAAATCTGAGTCAAGCCCAAGCCATTAATTTTTTTAAAAAATAAATTTATAAGTTAGAATAATAAATTTAAAATTAAAAAATAATAGAAAAATAAAAAAGAGAAAGTTTAAATCCCTAATTTATATATAAATAATGAATAAGAAAAGTTAAAAGTATAATGCTAAACTCTCTTTTAAGTGTTAATTAATTAATATAGTATTTAAATTAGAGAATGCAGTAATAAAAAATTAAATTTCTAAACTTTTATTTACTTCATTTTTTATTATTATTTTATTTTGAAATATTTATTTTCTTTGATTCATTGATTATAACAACTTGATTATTATTAGCTCATTTAAGTTTACAACAATTTTAAAAAAATATTGAAAAAATAAGTAAAAGCCGAAGCCCGGCTCAAGCACAGAGCTTGCACCTCTACTCTTCAAGGCCAATCCCAAGCCCATAATTTGCCAACTCTACTCAATTTGGTTTGGGTTAACCCAAACTAAATTTCGAAACCCTTCAGTTCGGAGGATGTAATCCGTTTGGGTTAACCTGAACCGACTCGAAAACCAAATAAAAAAGCAGGTTTGGTTCGGTTTGGGTCAACCTAAAACAAATGCCCACCCCTATTCATAGAGGTCCAATGACAAGGATAAGAATTAAGAAATGAAGGAAGCATTAAATGAATTAATTGAGCACCTTTTAAATTCATATTTTGTCCATATATACTAATATACCAAAAATAAGTATTCAAGATAGTCAATACTTTGTCATTATTATTTAAGCTTCTAAATTTGATTGAGAGTGACCTACATGAAGAAAAAATAAGGGCTTATCAAATTAGGGAAAAAAATCAGACAAAATCTTTATTTCCTACTCTATTTTGGAAACAAGATTTTTTTTTCTTTTTACTTTAGGATCAACCAGATCTTTTATTTTAATATGAATTAGAACGATTTTTGACAAAAGAATCTCATTGAGTGCAGGGTCTCACTTATCTTGCTGAGGTTCACATGACACACGCATTCACTTTAAACTATATATATAACATTACTAAAAATTCTATTTCTATGAAGATATTGTCCTATAGGTTATACACACATATAATAAAATTATATAATATTGATTAAAATTATGAAAAATTGAATTTAGTTTAATCATTGTAATATTGACTAATAAGGCTATTTATCAACAACATCAATAGTAAAGTTGTTTACTATATATAATATTAGTAACTATGATATGACTAGTAACACAAGATCAAATATTAACATTACAACATGTATAAGCTTCCAATAAAACTATTTATTGTTGTAGAAATTTGTAAATAAATGAAACCACAAAAATAATGCAGGAAAAAAAAATTAGGTTCTATGCAAGCTATTTCATACAAATAAACAAAGTAGGTTACAAGCAATAATTTAATTAATTTCTCATAATTTTTATGAATAGCTTACACAAGAGATTGTTTATGAGTATTATACACATTAAATACAATTTTATAGTATTTATATTAGCCATCTAATACTAATAATATTGAAAACAATAATGTTTGATGAATGATATAATATTATATTTGGTATTATCAATAATTATAATTATTTGAAAACTATTCAGTAGTTAAATATAAAATAATAATTGATTTTGGATTAATTTGATTTATAATAATATAAATAATATTTTTCATATTTTAAAGTAATTTTTTCATCATTAAAAAATAAATTTTTGCATGTTGAGGCTGTCTTTAATAGTTTCCAAACTTAAATGGCTCTTGTTGATATTTAGTTAAGAGAAGGTATCTATATGATAATTTAGAATGATATTTGCCAGTTTGCCCTTGCTTCGGTAGCCGGTTTTATGCGTTAAATTATAAAGCCGTTGGATTGCTTTGAAAGCCATCGAGCGCCCAATATATTTTTAAATAAATCGTGGAACGGTGTCATACCGCGGCTATATTATAAGTGGAGTACCGGACCCCAAATGTCAAATCTTATATGGGTAATTTGCGGTTTCTTCACCTGAGGTTTGAGGTCCTTTCACTTTGATAGATTGTATGCGGGTCTCTTCATTTTACACCCTTACCGTTATTATAAAGGATTATTGACTATTAGTTGACTAACTAAATGACCAAAATACCCTTGCATAAAGAAAAGCTTTAATGTGACACAATTCTTGATTAGTTCACAGGGTTTTTTCTTCTCTTTTCTCATCATCCGTCAAACACCTTATCGAATCCTTGCCGTTGGATCCTCAACGTAAAAAATTACAATGATCGGAAATGCGAAGTCGAAGAAGCACACGGCAAAACATATAGCGATGAAGGTGGACGCAACCACCACCAACAGAGGCGGCGCGACATTCAGGTAATTTGAGTTTGTGGGTTTTGAACTCGTTGGGACATTCAAGACGATCGCGGGGGAGTCGGATCAGCGTGATTGGGTTGATCTATGCAGGGATGGAGTGTGGGGTTGTGGTGGTTACGGATCAGAATGATGTTTGGAGTAGCATGGCGGCGGGACTGGGCACTGGGGCTGTGGGTCAGGTGGCGAGAGGAATAAGGTCGATGGCTGTTGCGGGGGAGATTGGTGGGTTGACGGGTGGTGCAGCTGTTGCGGCAAAACAAGCTATGAAAAGATATGTGCCTATTTGATATCTGTGTCGAAAGTTCCAATTTTGATAGTAGGTGAAAGAATGCATCTTTTTTTTTTAAATCGAAATATTGGAATAAAAAATCCAAATTTATTACTTGAATATTGATATCGATTAATTTGATAGATATATTGTTACCGGATGATGTCATAAGTAATGTGATTCCGGAATGAGACTTGTATGGCTCGATGACAATGGAAAGTTCAATGATCGGTGTGCAATCTAATATTAAAAAAAAAAATTGACTTCGTGGGTTTGATTTGAGAAGATGAAAGATAGCATCATTCTTTTTGTTTAATTTGGTGCAAAAAACAATGGACAGCGGCATACATGTGTGTGTGTATATATATATATTACCCATTGTGTAATGAGAGTGTTTGAAGATATTCCAATTTCTAAAGTGAAAAAATTCAAATTTATTAATATTTAATCAATTTAATATGAAATTACTTACTTACCCTTATATACTAAACATATACTGAAATTTATACTAACGGTAGGGGCGTAAAGCGGGATACACTCATACAATCAATCAAGGTGGAAGGACCCTAAACCTCAAGGGACCTTGAGTAAACCGAAACTTACCCAATCTCATATTAACTTATCATATACGGAGACATAGGAAGCACATGAGATCGTGAGAAATTAGAGCAATATGTCATATCGTAAAGCAAAAATTATCAGCTAACGTCGTGGCGCACGTTGGTTGAGACACAGCAATCAGCCGCCATCACGTGTCTTAATTTAGTCGTAGTGAGTGGTCCCCTCACGTGCTTAAGCTTTGCTTCGTCGGAAATTCAATTAAAAAGGTTTCGGCCAGTGCCAGGCTATCATTTTCGCCCTTAACACACCCAAAATGTTACCGTGAATCTCTTTTGGACATTTTGCTTCCCAATTAATTTTTATTCTAAGCAAAGTTTCTTTTTCTTTTTTTCACCTTTTACTGATTCCAATCTACAAGTAATATTTTATAGTACAGTTCGGAATTTACTGAGATTATCTTAAAAATCTACTGTAAATTACAATATTATAAAGAAATTTATTTTTATTCTATATAATTTTTTTGGAAAGAGAAAATTAACAGAAACATTATTCAGAGGACCATCTTACTAAAGTGTACGGATGGTCAAAATTGAGGCCAATATTGAGTATGACAATGTCTGAATTCAACCAATGCTAGATTTTTATTTTTTATCCTAGCATAAGAAACTAGAATTTTATGTTTATGTTTATAACTATAATTATATATATTTATTTTATAATTTTAAATTTTTTAATTTTATTTCGATAAAATTGGGCTTAAAAAATTGGACCTAAAAGGTCTAAAATTTCAAATATATGTAATAGGTAAGCAAAAAAAATATAATTATTTAAAATAATATTTTTAATACTTTTCTCATAAAATTTGAGTTTTGGACGGCGCTTAGGCTTATTAAGTCCAATTTCAAGACTGAATGGATATTTTTAATATCTGTTCCAATGCACTATGGGTGCGTTTAGCAACTTACATTACTCTATATTGCATTACATTAAAACACTGTTATTTATGTTAAGCCATGTTTGACTGCAATTTCTAGTGCATTACATTGCTTTAAGAAGGTGGTTAATAAAATGAAAGGCATATAAAATAAACCATGGAGGAGTAGGGTCTGTTGAACTGTATTCTTGTAATTGAGATCAATCTGAAGTTGATGGCTTGTTTTTTAGAAAGAAAATCTGAAGGCTGTAATTGATTATTTGCGGGACGATGGAAATGTCTCTATGATTGGAACTTTTAAGACGTGGAACTCTTAAACCCTATGTTTAGTTATATACTTATATTAGTTGATATGATGGTTTTATTATTATTATTATTATTATTATTATTATTATTATTATTATTATTATTATTATTATTATTAGCGGCTACAAAAGATTAAAAGAACTTAAAGGCGTGGCTTGTGGCTTTCTTGCTATTTGGGCTTTAACTGCTGCCTCACCTGTTATTGCTGCTAATCTGGTGTGCCACTTCCATTTTAGTGTAATTACATAAGTTATCTTACTTGATTGATTAATTAATTAATTAGTTCGTGGATTAAATAGCCAAATTGATGAATTTTCATGTCTTAGCTTTGGGGCTGTTGGATTTTGCTGCTGGAAAACTACATTTTGTAATTTTGCTGCTGCAAGACTGAATTTTGCGTAGATTTGATGGTGGATGTTGATGAATTTTCATGTCTTGGCTTTGGGTCTGCTAGATTTTGCAGCTGGAAGACTACATTTTGTAATTTTGCTGCTGCAAGACTAAATTTTGCATAGATTTGATGTTGCTGAATGTTGAGTACTTTGCTTGGTTTTGGATTGGACTTTGTTGCCTTTTGGCTTGACTTTGGAATATTGATTAACTAATGTAATGTAAAGTTTGAATTGCATGTTTTCGGAATTTAGAAGTACTTTGGATATTTCTATGGATAATAAAGTTCACTAATTTAGTTCGTTGGTTTTGGATTTAATTGCATTTAGTAATTTATTTTCTTTCATATAATTTTTATAATTTAAATTTTAAATTGAGGAAGCTAAAATTGCATAATTTTATTTTAAATTAATAAATAAAATAAATAATCATTTTTTTTTCAAAAACACACAATTGATATCCACAAAAAAAATACAATCCAAAATTTTCTAAAATAATGAAAATAAAAAATAAAAAAATTATTTCCCTCTTTTAAGTTGTATGACATAATTATGACAGGTAAAATTTATCACAACTCGTGACGTGGTTTTATTTGTCATCTTTTTTTGACGTTGGCTACAATGACGGTAAGGATAACCGTCATCCATCCCCTACAATGACAATTTTTCCCTGTCATGATAGGTCCTTTTTCTTGTAGTGAAGTCTCTAGTAATGTGACACAAACCATCCATAAGGACTCTGTAAACTAATATTTCGAAATTATAAAAGAAATTGTAGCAAGTAATGCATACGGAAATCTACATTAAATTTCTTACTCTTGACTCGGGAGTTCTGAGTCTGTGAGTACAGACTATTGACTAGGCTGCCAAATCTTGTTAGTGAGAAAAATTAAAATAATCTATTGCATCTTTATGTCTCATACGGGTCTCATATTGGAAAAATCATGCAGAGAAAAATATATATTTTTCTAATTTTTTCAAATTGGTTCTGACCTCTGAGACACAAAAACTTAACTCATGTAAAAAATTGCCTGACTTCATAATTTTATCCAACTGTTGAATGGATCGAGCAACCAAAATCAATATCAGCGTATTCTTTCTTAGGAAATTGAGCTTCCTCCCAAGATCACTCCAAGCAATTTATTAAGCAACAAATCAATAGAAAAATTAAATAGAGAATACACCAATCACACAATACAAGATTTACGTGGAAAACTCCAAATTCGGAAAAAAATCATGGTCGTTGTCAAGAGACAACCAGAGAAAAAATATTCACTATGTGAAATTATTACAACCACACTCTCAGAAATAATTTTCTCTCACCCAAACCCCAAATACATAATTTCGATAAATATTTCTTAACAAAGCAAACCCATAATACCTATATTGAGGAGCCAAATGCTCCCTCAATATAACTACATGCTTAAAAATATTTTTGTCTCTCAATTCTCACCAAAATTTGGATTGCTTCTCTGGGATTTGGAATATACAAAAATAAGGAGGAGCGCTCCTCTATTTATAGCCAAATTATACCTTCATTTTCTTCCTTCTTTTTTTCTTCTTTCCATGGGCGGCACCTACTCATTTTCCTTGTTTAATGGCTAGTCACCCACCATCTTTGAATTCAAAGATAGTTGCTCAACCACCCACCATTTTGACACTTTTTTAAAATTAATTTTCAACAAACTACACCTTGATTAAAAAAAATAAAAATTCATAACTACTGTTACAAAGCACTGTATTCACCAACAGTTATAACTCTCAACATAGAGAATTATCATACTCCAGCATAAAGAGTATATCATTTAGAATCAACCATTTTAAGATTTTTTTTCTGGCACATGTCGAACATATCTGCTGAAAATTATAGTGCAATTCTCATGCTTGGTTTCCCTAAGAATTCTTCAGTCATGACATAACTTTTTCACCACACACCTTGCATTTATACCAAGCCAACGCCCGCGTGCAAACTTATGGACCTCGCTGATCATAACATGTTCTCTTTCATGGCAACTTGGAGATTTACATGCCAAAAGAACTAACCCAGTCTCCTATCAAAAGGAAATCACCATCTGCGAGAATATTAGTATCTCCTTTACTGATTCTGGAGTAATTTGCCGAGCCCACTCCACCTTTTTGACAATTTTCTTGAGGTGGCAAAATTGTCCACACCTTCAAATATTTGTTCATATTAGATTGGATACACCTTTAACTTGAACTCTCCACAAGCCAATAAAATCATTCTTCCATTAATTTTTTTTAACAACATCAAACTCCACCAAGTTTGAAAATCACCAGCTGCTGACATATATGCTTTACATAAACAGTACCGTATACCCCAAGTACAAACCGTTGGCTCTAATACCAGTGTTAGGAAATTGAGTTTCCTCCCAAGATCACTTTAAGCAATTTATCAAGTAACAAATCAATAGAAAAATTAAATGGAGAATACACCAATCACACAACGCAAGATTTATGTGGAAAACTCCAAATCCGGAGAAAAACCATAGCTATTGTCAAGAGACAACTAGAGAAAAAATATTCACTATTTGGAAAATTATTACAACCACACTCTCAGAAATAATTTTCTCTCACCCAAACCCAAATATATAATTTCGATAAATATTCCTTAACAAAGCAAACCCATAATACCCATATTGAGGAGCCAAATGCTCCCTCAATATAACTACATGCTTAAGAATATTTTTATCTCTCAATTCTCACCAAACTTTGGATTGCTTATCTGGGATTTGGAATACAAAAATAAGGAGGAGCACTCCTCTATTTATAGCCAAATTATGGCTTCCTTTTCTTCCTTCTTTTTTTCTTCTTTCCATGGGCAGGCACCTACTCATTTTCCTTGTTCAATGGCTAGCCACCCACCATCTTTAAATTCAAAGATGGTTGCTCAACCACCCACCATTTTGACACTTTGTTTTAATCAATTTTCAACGTTCTTGAAGATGCGGGCATCCATATAGGAGATAACATTAACATACATCCCTAAGTCTTTCCACTTACAACCTTTTGCTTTTTTATAATTCCTACTATTTCATAAAGAATTATAATCTATAATTAATTGACACTAAAAATATATATTTAATAAGGTTCAAACTATCAGTTTTTCACTTACAATGTTGATTAATGCGCTCAAAACTTATAAATTATTTAATGCTCTCCTAATAATTTATATTGTAAATATTTCACGAATAAAGAGAGAATTAGAATCAGAAGTGGAAAATAAAGAAGATAAATTGTTGGAGTCAGTTGGAATGCATTATTGAGAAGATGTAATCAAATAAGAAAAAAGGGAAGTGAGCCATGTATTATTGTGATAGTTAGGTGGCCACTTTGCCACTTGACTAGCACTCATTTCTATGTAAATAGATAAGTAATACAAAAATTAAATAATAATAAAATAAAAGGATTGTGTCAAGTTTGTTGCCTATAAAAGTTAACGAGAGGAAGAATGAGAAATACGGAGAGAAGAGGAGAAAGGAGCTAAAGACTGACGCTTAAATAAGATTTCTTCTTTTATGTAGTTAATTTTTTTTTTGTAATACATTTCAGAAATTTGTTATTTTGATATAATGTCGACACTCCAATATAACTGTGGCACATTAGGTACTTGATTCCATATTTATCCACACTAATTGTTAGTTAATAATTAAATCCCATAATATGAGAGTTAATCCTATAATCTTAGCATTTTTTTAGATTGGTTCCCATTAATTTCTTTTTTGTGGTTAATTTTCTTTGTTTAATAATTAACTACTAGATTTCAAGTTCCCTCTAGTTTGACTCTAGACCCATCATGTCATATTATAAGTAGGCACTCTTGTACTCATGAGTAAACAATACTTTTGAGTCATGTCAAATTTTTGCACCATTACTGAGAAAGTTTCTAAATTTGGTGTCAATTTATTTTTACTTTTGTCGTTCGTTTCTATCTTTGTCATTTTTTTTTTTTGTAAAACTTCAATTAGTGTCCCTCTTCTCTTAAAATTTTGGTGTTATCTATAAAATTTGTGAAAACTTCATTTTGTCCAAAAAAGTTTTGCAAATCAATCCCTAAACCAAATTGGAACTTTGATCTTTGGACTGACTTATTCTTCGTACTTTTAGACTCAAAGATTAAATGGACTTGGTGTACATGATGACCATGGACTTGGACTTTTAAATTGACCATTAAGGCCTAGAAATTAAATTAATTATCTAATCAATTGGTAATCCTTAAAGGTTGTTAATAAAAAAAAGAGTCCATATCCTGAGGTAAGTATTCATTTCCTTCTTTCTTCTTTTAATTTCTACAATTTAATTTTTGTAATTTTTTTATTTATATGGTCAGATTAATTGCCTATCATTTTATTTTTTAGTTTAATTATTCTTGTGCACTAATTTGTGAAATTTTTATTTTATGTTTTATTATATGGCTGGTTCTAAAATAGCACCTTAATTTTTTATTATTAATGTGTTATTTTATTGTTTTCTTTAATTACTTTGTTTATATGGTTGGTTTAACCACTTATTATTTTAATTTTGTTTAATGAATTTTCAGTTTACTTATTTTTATTTTGCATTTATTTACTTTGAATTTCTGTTCATTGACATTATTTGCTTATTTAATTTTCAATTTATTTTTATTTATTTAATTTTCATTTAGTGTTTTATGCATTATTAATTTGTTTGTGTATCATTTTCACAATTTAATTTGACACACAACACATCATCAGCATTGTATACGATGTGGTTGTTGAGTGTTAGAAAATACATATTTATAAAGAAGAAAACCATCATTTTACATTTCAAGTCTTACTAACAACCCTTACTTGTATGTATTTAACCTTCTTGTGATTTAATTACATGTGTTTTATTTTAATTAAGTAATTTATATATTTTAGGGGCATTATAATCATTTCACAATAAAGGAGATATCAGACGGCAAAATGGACATCACTTTTGAACTCAGGACGGTCGAAAACCTTAGGAGGAGTATAAAAGGAAAAATGGCACTATTCACATGTACGGTACTATTCACGGGTACGGTACTGTCTACGTTACTGTTCACGACACTGTTCACATAGACGGATCGATGACGTGGCATTGACCGATGATGTGGCATTGACTGATGAGGTGTCACGATCCTGTTGGACTAAAATTCTTATATACTATTGATGGTGACGTGGCAGCATATCAGTGGACGAAAAATCTCGCGTACAGTGCATGCATCACACAGGATTATTTTCAACCAAACCGCGTTACTGTTCATCCGGGTCAAACTGTGTTACTGTTCATCCACGTGGTCAAACCGTGGACAGTTGACTGATGACGTGGCGCAATCCTGAGCGTCCAAACTGTTTTTAATCCGATGGCCATGATTCACTCCATGTATCTATAAAAAGGGGGCCTCCCCCCCTAATTTGATATCTCTGAATCCAGTTTTGGGATCCATTTTCTGTAATTCCCTCTCTATCTTGTATTTTCTTCGTATTTTAATAAATTCCGATTTTGCCCCTAGTTCAATTATGAGTAGCTAATTTCCTTTCAAGCTTGGGTTGAAGGTGAAGTCTCAACATGTGTCATGGGCTTTATTTGGTAAATTTATTTTCTCTTTCCCTCTAGTTTTTGTGGATGTTTTGACTTCTCGTCGACAAATAATACTAATCTTGTCTAGTACCGCCTTGGTTTCACCGGCCCTCTAGTACAAGGTTATTATTATTTGGCACGATAAGCCCTTAGCACCATATTGATTAGAGCGTGGTTCATGAGGTGTGGATTCCCCCCTCATGATTTAATTGGTATTAATACGGATTATTTAGCTCATGATGCATGTTGATACGGATTCAGATACCCAAGTACGTCAATTTAATAGATTTGATCTTCAATTCATTCTCGCCATTTCAATTCCAGTTTTAGAATTTATTCTCGCCATTTTAATTTAAGTTTTAGCATATTCCAAATCATTTCCACCATAATTCCAACTACCCATTTACAAAATTAATTCTATACACAATTAAAATCCACCTCCTCGTGGGATCGACACTTGTCACCATTAGTCTATACTACAATAGATTCGTGCGCTTGCGAGTACATTAAAATTTGCACAACAAGATTTTGGCGCCGTTGCCGGGGAAGGTAAGTAATTTTAATTCTTAGAATTAATTTTTGTGAATAATTTCTTTTAATTGTTTTCTTGTAATTTTTTTTATTTTATTTAAAAAAAAAGAAAAAAAAGTGAATATACATTTAAAGGTTAGTATTTCTTTTCTTTTCTTTAAAATTCTGTAATTTAATTTTCAATTTATTATTTTTTTTTCTCTTTGTAATTTTTTTGTTTATTTTATTAATTTAATTTTTAGTTAATTTATTTCACGTATTTGTTTTGTGTATTCTTATAGTAAGGTTGTAATAGCGCGATAAGGTTAGTATTGTAATCTCTCCCTCTTCTTTATTTTTATTTGTTTTGTTTCCATCTTTATTTTTATTTTATTTGTTTTGCATGCATGGTCGTAGGTCATTATTACCTAATCTTGAACCTATAGACCTTGAACTTGAGAAAACACTTCGCACACACAAACAAGTTAAAAACAAAATGGATTTGCAACCACAGGAGAGACCATTTAAGGATTATTTTAGTCCCTTAGCTAATTTGAGCACATCATGTATAAGATACCCAAATGTAGCTGCTAGGAGTTTTGAGTTAAAATCTAGTGTGCTAAATGGTCTCCCCACATTTTATGGCCTAGAAAATGAGGACCCTTATAATCATTTGAATGATTTTCATGCCATTTGTCAAACATTTAAATATGAGAATTTTTCAGATGATGATGTTAAACTTAGACTATTCCCATTTTCTTTAAAAGATAGAGCTCGTTCATGGTTAAATACATTACCTGCCAATAGCATTTCATCATGGGAACAAATGGTTACAAAATTTTTGAATAAATATTTCCCAGTGCATAAAACCAATGCTATTCGCAGGGAAATCTCGGAGTTTACGCAGAGAGAGGACGAGCAATTTTTCGAAACATGGGAGAGATTCAATGGGCTACTCTTGAAGTGTCCACATCATGGGTACAAGAAATGGCACCAATGCCAATACTTTTTGGAAGGATTATTGCCGAATGTGCAAGAATGGCTAATGGCGACAAGTGGAGGAGAGCTAATGTCAAAAAGTGCATCAGAGATTTGGGAATTCTTCCAGCGACAAGCGGATAATTCCCAACAACGGAGTCGATCACTCAGGAACACTAGAAGAATTAAGGGAGTGAATGAGGTTCACATTGGCGATTCAAGTTCAGAAATCAAAGAAGTCAAAGCAATAATAGAAGGTCTCTCTCGACAAATAGCATCGTTATCGACTGCTAAATCAACAGAACCACATGACCATGACTCATACCCAGATGAAGCCAATGCCATAGGTGTAATGAGAAAACCTTCAAATTACAACCCATACTTCAACACATATAACCCTGGATGGAGAGACCACCCCAATTTTTCATGGTCTCAAGGATTCCAACAGAATGGACCAACAGCTCCAGCTCCACCAATGCAACAAATTCCTCAAGTTCCTCAAGCCTCTCAGCCCCCATTCAGACCATACAATCAAAACCAGAACTACACTCAACCCAGACCATGGGAAGATTCATTCCAGAATCTCAAGAATCTTACTCACTCCACGATTGAGCAACAAAACCGCACCATTGATGGACTAAGAAATGAGTTGAGAGCGAGCTTCAACTCACAAGCTCAATCAGTTTCAAGCCTCGAGAAAATGGTGGGACAACTTGCTTCTTCGGTTCAGACCTTGGCAATGACTGTTGAGAAGGGTAAATTTCCAAGTCAACCAGTGCCTAATCCTAAAGGAGTACATGAAGCAAGTACCAGTTCACCACAGCAGCATAGAGAGGTCAAAGCAGTCATGATCTTGCGAAAAGGAATAGAAGTCGACAACAAAGTGGAGATGCCGGTGACCAAAGAAAATCAAATTGTACCTGTGAATGTTGAGGACTCATCACCGGAGGAGAAAGAAGAAACTAACCCACAAGAATACGTTCCCAAAGCTCCATTCCCCCAGAGGTTAGCTAAAGGCAAGAAGGGAAAATCCACAGGTGAGATTCTCGAAATCTTCAAACAGGTAAGTGTTAATATCCCTTTGCTTGATGCTATTAAACAAGTTCCATCTTATGCCAAGTTTCTTAAAGACCTTTGTACTAAAAAGAGAAATATGCATGTTCAAAAGAAGGCATTTTTAACAGAAAACGTTAGTTCTATACTCCAACATAAAATTCCTTTAAAATGCAAAGACCCAGGCTCCCCCACTATCTCTTGTAGCATAGGGAACCATACAATTGAGAATGCTTTGTTGGATTTAGGAGCTAGTGTAAATTTGTTGCCTTATTCAGTGTTTGTGAAACTTGGACTTGGCGAATTACACCCAACTCCAGTGGTGTTACAACTTGCAGATCGGTCCACGAAAATACCTCGTGGTATTGTGGAGGACGTGCTTATCCAGGTAGACAAATTTTATTTTCCTGTTGATTTCATTGTAATTGACACTCAACCAATACAGGATTCAAGGAAGCACATCCCCATTATCCTAGGCCGACCTTTCTTGGCAACTGCGGATGCTCACATTCAATGCAGAACTGGAAATATGCAGTTGTCTTTCGGCAATATGACTATGGAACTGAACATCTTCAACATTGCCAAACAACCTCACAGTGCAGATGATGGAATTGTTGATGTGGATTTAATTGAAGCATTAGTTGATGACACTTTTATTTCAAACCTCAGTGATGATCCTTTACAAACATGTTTAACTCACTTTGGTTTGGATTTTGATATTGACAGATCGGTTGAAGAGGTCAACGCCCTACTTGACTCAGCACCATTTATGGACACTAATCAATGGAAGTCAAGAGTTGAACAACTAGCACCATCAGAGAAGAAACTCATCCCATCATCAGAATCACCACCAAAACTTGAGCTCAAACCATTGCCCAACACATTGGAATACGCATTTTTGGGGGAAGAAAGTGCTCTACCGGTAATCATCTCTTCATCCCTCAATGACGAACAAAAAGGTAAGTTGTTGGATGTTTTAAAAGAGCATAAAAGAGCATTAGGATGGACCATAGCAGACATAAAAGGTATAAACCCTGCAGATTGCATGCATTACATTCACCTTGATGAAAATGCTAAATCTACTAGGGAAATGCAACGTCAGTTAAATCCTAACATGAAAGAAGTTGTAAGAACTGAAGTCCTTAAGCTATTAGACGCAGGTATCATTTACCCAATTTCTGATAGTTCATGGGTCAGTCTTGTACAAGTTGTCCCCAAAAAGTCAGGAGTCAGAGTAGTTACCAATGCTGATAATGAATTGATACCCACTAGAGTAACTACAGGATGGCGTGTATGCATTGATTATAGAAAGTTGAATTCTGTCACACGTAAAGACCATTTTCCTTTACCATTTATCGATTAAATGCTTGATAGATTAGCAGGCCATGAATTTTATTGCTTTCTAGATGGCTACTCAGGATATAATCAGATTCCCATAGCACTAAAAGATCAAGAGAAAACCACTTTCACTTGCCCTTTTGGCACTTTTGCATATAGGAGGATGCCATTTGGATTATGTAATGCACCTGCTACATTTCAACGATACATGTTGATCATTTTTTCTGATATGGTTGAACGTTTCCTTGAAGTCTTTATGGATGACTTTTCTGTTTTTGGTGACTCGTTTAATCAATGTTTACATCATTTAACACTAGTTTTGCAGAGATGTATCGAGAAGAACTTGGTCTTAAATTGGGAGAAATGTCATTTTATGGTAAAATAAGGTATTGTTCTCGGTCACATCATTTCGAGCAAAGGTATTGAGGTTGACAAAGCCAAGGTGGATCTTATTTCTAATCTTCCTCCACCCAAAACAGTCAGAGAAGTAAGATCCTTATGCAATTTACTTGCTAAGGATGTATCTTTTGTCTTTGATGATTCATGTCTTGTTGCGTTTGAAAAATTAAAGCATTTGTTGACATCATCATCCATCATTCAGCCCCCAAACTGGAGCTTACCATTTGAGCTCATGTGTGATGCATCTGATTATGCAGTAGGAGCAGTATTAGGACAAAGAGTTGATCGAATTCCCCACGTTATTTACTATGCTAGTATGACATTGAATGATGCACAGTTGAACTATTCAACTACTGAAAAAGAAATGCTAGCAGTAGTGTTTGCATTGGAAAAATTTCGATCTTATCTCATTGGTTGTAAAATAATTGTATTCACAGATCATGCTGCTCTGAAATATCTTCTCACAAAGAAAGATGCAAAAGCTAGACTAATTCGTTGGGTGTTACTTTTGCAGGAATTTGACTTGGAATTCAAAGATAAAAAAGGGACAGAAAATGTTGTGGCAGACCATCTCTCTCGTCTACATTTTGACACAATTACAGAGCCATTACTATTGAATGAGTCATTTCCAGATGAACAATTAATGAATGTGGAAGTATTACCTTGGTATGCTGATATAGTTAATTATCTTGTTACAGGTAAACTTCCAGAGCATTGGACCAAGCAAGACAAGGCTAAATTCTTTGCAGAGATAAAAAATTTCTTTTGGGATGACCATATTTGTTCAAGTATTGTGCAGACCAAATTATTAGACGATGTGTCCCAGAAAGTGAAATTCAGAATATCCTTTCATTCTGCCATGAACAAGCTTGTGGAGGCCATTTCAGTGCTAAGAAAACAGCGACTAAAATTTTACAATGTGGTTTTTATTGGCCAACTATATTTCGAGATGCTTACACTTTCTGTTCTTCATGTGATAGGTGTCAACGAATGGGGAGCATTACGCGAAGGAACATGATGCCACTAAATCCAATTTTAGTGGTTGAGATTTTTGACGTATGGGGTATCGACTTCATGGGACCATTGCCTTCTTCTTTTGGCCATCAATACATATTGGTTTCTGTTGACTATGTATCAAAATGGGTAGAAGCAATTGCATGTCGAACCAATGATCATAAGGTGGTGATAGGATTTTTGAAAAGCAACATTGTTTCACGCTTTGGATTCTCTCGAGCGATAATCAGTGATGGTGGTGCCCACTTTTGTAACAAAGCATTTAAATCTCTTTTGACAAAGTATTCAATCACACACAAAGTGGCGACTCCGTATCATCCGCAAACCAGTGGCCAAGTTGAGATCTCCAATCGAGAAATAAAGCACATATTAGAAAAAACGGTGAGGCCAGACTGGAAAGATTGGTTATTAAGACTTGATGATGCATTATGGGCATACAGAACGGCTTTCAAGACCCCGATTGGGATGTCACCCTACAGGCTAGTGTATGGAAAAGCTTGCCACCTACCTGTGGAACTCGAGCATCGTGCATATTGGGCCATCAAGAAATTCAACTTTGACATGCAGCAAGCCAGCTCAGAAAGAAGATTACAACTGGCAGAACTTGAGGAAATTCGCAATGATGCATACGAAAATGCTAAAATTTACAAGCAGCGAATGAAAGTCTTCCACGACAAGCACGTTATAAGAAAATCTTTCACTCCAGGTTAGAAAGTGCTTTTATTCAATTCTCGCTTGCACCTATTCCCAGGTAAGTTACGCTCTCGATGGTCTGGTCCCTTTATTGTTCATACTGTTTTTTCACATGGGGCAATTGAAATTAAGGACCCAAAGAACGGTGTCACGTTTAAAGTTAACGGTCAAAGATTAAAGCCATATCTAGAGTACCAACCACATGGAGAAGACACCGAAATAAATTTGAGTGACCCACCAGAGTTGAATTGATATTTTTTTTATTTTCGTTGATTTGATTTTGTTTTCTTTCTTTATATTATTCTTTTGCTAATTGAAATTATTTTTGCATAAGCGTGTTTGTTTAACTATTACGTTTTCTCTTATCATTTTTAATCATAAGTACCTTACTTAGACCGTTCCTCCTGAACATTCTTAAACCACTTCAACGTGTCACAACTCATCTCAAAAGGCAGATTCAATTTTGTAAAACACAACGCATTTGGGCTCTACAACCACCAAAGTTAGTAGCCTATGTTGAGGGTTTAGAACGCCAACTCAGAGACATTGAGAGAAGTGTTTACGATATCCAGTTGGAGCTTGAGGTAAATTCAATAAGAGGATGATTTTAATTTTCTTTGTGTGTTTTAATTTATTTTTCTGTTTGTGTGCTTTAGTTTCTTACCCCGGTGAAGTGGCGGATAACGGTACGCCGTGACAATTAAGTCAGTTACTTCAGTTTCCCATAATAACTGACATTCTGAGGCGAAGGTATAGATAGAAACGAGATCTTAGCGAAGCTTCACAAGCGATTCCCTTCACTTCCTCAGAATGCCCTCCTTATGATCTACAAAGCTTGGTCCGAACGCATACGATTACTCATGAAGAATAACATACCTACTGACATCCGTTGGTTAATCGAAGCGAAAGTACGATTGGCAGGTGAGTTACCTCAAAAATTTATTGCATTCATGCCTGGTTGTGGTAAAGGAAATTATGCAAGAAAACGACGAGCTCGAAGAATTTCTGTTGCTTGTCATAAGTGTGCTAGAATGAGTTGCGGTAGAAACCCATGTTCTTTAGGAATGGTGTCTGATAACAGGGAAGAGAAGATTCAATTCATTAGGGATGGCTTGAATAAGGAGTCATTAGACGATATCCTTTTGTCTCTTGAAACGCATCCCAGTGGATATGTGCAAGGAGCGATTCTCCAGTTATGGCCATTATTCCAGAAAGAGCATGCACGATATAGTCTCGGGAATCTGACTATAAACGACCCTGTTTGCCAGTTTATAAGAAAACTGGATGGGAAGCCTATCCTCAACCCATAGAGGGCGTTCAAGCCGTTTCTAGTCGTAAAACCAGAGGAAGATGTGAGCCACAGTCGCAACTACCTGTAAATATCCTTTTACTTTATTGTTATTTTATTTCATTTCACTGTTGTTTTATTGTTTGCATTATTGTCTTTAATAATTTAATTACTGTTTGCTTTTTCCCTTTTACTGTTTCCTTTTTGACTCACGAGCTATGTGCTTTACGTGTTATTTGACATTGACATGCTACCTCATACATAGCTGTGACCTACTGTCACCAAGACTCTTAAATGTGATTTCTTTTGTCAAGCACTCACAAATTATTTTTGAGAAGTATCACAATGGCAACTACTCCCAATAGACAATTCAAGAACATTTGTGTGCTTTCTGGATTTAACTGTGGCAAACATAAAGAGTTCGTTGAGGCAGCCATAGATCTTGGTTGAAACATAGCAGCGAGAAAATTACACTTGGTGTATGGAGGAGGTAACCAAGGGTTATCAAAATTGATCTCAGAAGCTGCTTTTGTCAGAGGAAATCAAGTGTTAGGCATCATCCCAAGAGCTCTAAAACCATTCGGCAGTTTGTCCGACTCATCGACTGGAAAAGAGTTAGTCGTCTCAGGTATGCAGGAAAGAATAACTGAAATGCTTAATCATGCTGATACTTTTATTTTCCTTCTAGGAGATCTTGCAACACTAGAGGCACTTATCACACTAGTATCTTGGGCCTATCTGCACATCCACCAGAAACCCATCGGTTTGTTAAATGTCAATAACTTTTATAATATTTTTATCGCATTTCTTAACCATGCAATAAAAAACTACTTCAGTTCGTCTGACTCATCAACTGGAGAAGAGTTAATCGTCTCAGGTATGCAAGAAAGAATAACTGAAATGCTTAATCATGCTGATGCTTTTATTTTCCTTCCAGGAGATCTTGCAACACTCGAGGCACTTATCACACTAGCATCTTGGGCCCATCTGTATATCCACCAGAAACCCATCGGTTTGTTAAATGTCAATAATTTTTATGATGGCTTTATCGCATTTCTTAACCATGCAATAAAAAACTTTTTCATTCCCTCTAATGCGAAAAAACTCTTTATTTGTGCTCACACTGCTAATGAGCTACTTGATATGTTACAAGCTTATAAACCGGAGCCGAACCCCTGGACCTTTGTGTTGGAGCGTTCAAATAATGATGGTAACAGTAGCGGCAATAAGAAGTACAAATTAGATTTAACTCTCCGCTTGTAAATATTTTCTTCTATGTTGCACCACCCAGGTGATGTCTTCTAAACTTTACTTCTTCCTTTCAAACATTGAGGACAATGTTTCGTTCTGGCTGGAGGGAGGGAATAGTCGACAAATGTGGAATCTTGGTTAAGTTTTTACTAATTTTTTGTTGTAGAAACTAACTGTTGTTAACTTTTTGTGTTGAAGATGGCTGAATATGGAGTGTAGTTACTCTAGAAACGTATCTTCATTGTTCGAAAAAAACAAAAAAAAAACCAAAAAAATAAAAAAATAAAAAAAATTATTTTTCTTTATTAAGTTTTGATGTTCATTTTTCTTCTTCTTTTTATTTTCTCCTCTATAAATATACATTTTCCAACTTTTGAGTCGAAAATGGCTGAATATGGAGTGTAGTGCCTCTAGAAACGCATCTTCTTTAAAAAAAAAAATCATTTTCTTTTTCCATCATTTTAAGTGTAACTTTTCTAATTAGACTTTCTGCATCATTTTCACATTTCTGCATGCATATTTTCCTTTCATGTTTAGAATAGGTTGGGGGGTAGAATGTTGTTTAAAAAAAAATAATAAAATAAAAAAAATTGTATGATTTGTTTTAACATTGGATGACATGATTAATTTCAAATTTTAGTATTTGTATTATCTTTGGTCTTAAGTGATGTTACGCTATGCTTGCTACTTTACATGTTGATGTCGGAGACGAATATGAGTTGCTTGAAGGAATGAACATGTCATAAATAAGTGCCAAGTGAGTTGTTGAGCCTATCATTTTCTTGGAGAGTAACCCTTTTGCCCATTCTCTATACAGCTTAGCAGTTTATTATTTTATACACGATCTCTATTTTTCTTTTGAGTTAACCCTTAAAAAAAAATATTGTTGTAAAATAAAAAAAATGTGTGTTGCTACATTTGGAGGCCCATCTAACTAGTAGATATGGACGATTATTTAGAACCCTAAAAGACGATGGAAAGACCATCTTTGATCCGTTTGAGCCTTTCTAGCCATCCCTTTTATTAAATATCCATTGTTAACCCTTTTGAGACTTTAAAAAAAAAAAACAAAACAAAAAATTTCTTTGTCAACTTATCATCTTGACCCACTCCGATTTAGAGTATTACCCAATTTCTTATAAGTTCTATCACCTATTTATGTTTGAGAAAAATGTAAATAAGTATTTTATTTTTCAGTGAAGTTATACAAAAAAAAAAAACAATGAAACAACAAAACAAAAGTTGTTGTTTCAAAAGAAAAATAAAAAAAATAACAATAAAAGGTGAAATCCACCTTGCATTTTCTGTAAAAAAAAAAAAAAATCTCTGCATTTATTCTCAAACATACACTTTGTTTTCCTTATTTCCCTTTTTTGTTAGCCTTGTCCTTAGCCTACGTTACGTCCTAATAAAAGTCCTTCTTGATTTTAGGGAACTATAGTCTGAAGTAGAAGCTAATTATATGGGCTAAAAAGATGTAGTAATGCATAAAAAAAAAAGAAGATAAATAAATTGGGTTGACTAACATTTTTATTTGACTTAAGATCGTATTATTTCAAATCTGAGGGCATATTTATTTCATTTTGGTGAGAGCATGTGGTATCACTTCTTTATTATTTTCTCTCTCAAGTACCATTCATTGGAGTGACTATTTTTATTGGATTTAATTTCTTTGTGAGAGTGTCACTACTTCCAGTGAGAATTTGGGGTTTAACATGTCATTCTTGAAAGTAGCTATAATAAAGTCTACTGGGCTGATTCATGTGGATGGTTGATGTAGATGTGATGTTTCTTTAGACTAGAGATAATGCTTATACTTTTATTTGATCGCTATCATTAATCTGATTGAATAAATACGAGTGTTCAAAAAATAAATAAAAATAAAAAATAAAAAAATCATTTTGAATTTGAATTTTGTTTTCGCTTTATTTGCTAGGGACTAGCAATAAGCTGGTTGGGGGGTGTGTTGAGTGTTAGAAAATGCATATTTATAAAGGAGAAAACCATCATTTTACATTTCAAGTCTTACTAACAACCCTTACTTGTATGTATTTAACCTTCTTGTGATTTAATTACATGTGTTTTATTTTAATTAAGTAATTTATGTATTTTAGGGGCATTATAATCATTTCACAATAAAGGAGAGATCAGACGGCAAAACGGACATCACTTTTGAACTCAGGACGGTCGAAAACCTTAGGAGGAGTATAAAAGGAAAAATGGCACTATTCACATGTACGGTACTATTCACGGGTACGGTATTGTCTACGTTACTGTTCACGACACTGTTCACATAGACGGATCGATGACGTGGCATTGACCGATGATGTGGCATTGACTGATGAGGTGCCACGATCCTGTTGGACTAAAATTCTTATATACTGTTGATGGTGACGTGGCAGCATATCAGTGGACGAAAAATCTCGCGTACAGTGCATGCATCACACAGGATTATTTTCAACCAAACCGCGTTACTGTTCATCCGGGTCAAACCATGTTACTGTTCATCCGCGTGGTCAAACCGTGGACTGTTGACTGATGACGTGGCACAATGCTGAGCGTCCAAACTGTTTTTAATCCGATGGCCATGATTCACTCCATGTATCTATAAAAAGGGGGCCTCCCCCCCTAATTTGATATCTCTGAATCCATTTTTGGGATCCATTTTCTGTAATTCCCTCTCTATCTTGTATTTTCTTCGTATTTTAATAAATTCCCATTTTGCCCCTAGTTCAATTATGAGTAGCTAATTTCCTTTCAAGCTTGGGTTGAAGGTGAAGTCTCAACATGTGTCATGAGCTTTATTTGGTAAATTTATTTTCTTTTCCCCTCTAGTTTTTGTGGATGTTTTGACTTCTCGTCGACAAATAATACTAATCTTGTCTAGTACCGCCTTGGTTTCACCGGCCCTCTAGTACAAGGTTATTATTATTTGGCACGATAAGCCCTTAGCACCATATTGATTAGAGCGTGGTTCATGAGGTGTGGATTCCCCCCTCATGATTTAATTGGTATTAATACGGATTATTTAGCCCATGATGCATGTTGATACGGATCTAGATACCTAAGTACGTCAATTTAATAGATTTGATCTTCAATTCATTGTCGCCATTTCAATTCCAGTTTTAGAATTTATTCTCGTCATTTTAATTTAAGTTTTAGCATATTCCAAATCATTTCCACCATAATTCCAACCACCCATTTACAAAATTAATTCTATACACAATTAAAATCCACCTCCTCGTGGGATCGACACTCGTCACCATTAGTCTATACTACAATAGATTCGTGCGCTTACGAGTACATTAAAATTTGCACAACAGTGGTCTCATACGGAAAGTGGCAGATTAATTAGGACGTCACCTTCACCACCCATAGATATGGCCGATATCGAAATTGATAACTTTTCAGAGTACGGAGATAATCAAGTTTTACAAAATCTTCATGAACAATTTAAAGCACTTAGAGATTTCTCGTATCATACTAGAAAGGAGCACTATCATACATATTTTTTACTCCTGATGCATCTCATTTTAATTTCAAACCTGGTATCATTCAACTTTTATCTACTTTTCATGATTTTTGAGTTTATAATCCATGCTTGAATTTAAGAGAATTTGAGAAAGTTTGTAACACCTACTGATCAAAATTATAGCATGAACATAATTAGACTTAAATTTTCCCTTTCTAATTAAAGGAAAAAGTTAAAACTTGATTACAAAAGTTTAGTTCAGGATCTATCAGAAATTGGGATGAAATGCAAGCAAAATTTAAAATAAAAATATCTTTCCACCCTATAGAACAAATTCTTTCAAAAAATAAAACACCACCTTCACTCAAAAGGCAAGAGAAAACCCTTTACCAATGTTGGGATAAGTACAAAGAGCTACTTAACATTTGCCCACACCATGGTTTTGAAACATGGAGGTTAGTGTCTTATTTCTATGAGGGACGTTAAAATGATTGTAATGGTGAGTTCAGGGACAAACGTCCTGAAGCTATATTAGATTACCTTGACTATGTAGTAGAGAATTCCCAATATTGGGACATAGTTAGTTCTTATAAGTTATCGAGTAAACCTTAGTCATCTCTATTTGGTGGAGACATGTACAACCTAAGGGATGACCATAACCTTCAAGCCAAATTGTATCTTTAACTAGAAAAGTCGAAGCACTAGAGTAAAAAAAGAATGATCATGTATTTTGTTCAATAAATTTCATGTCATATTTATGATTCTACTAACCATTCTATGGAGGAGTGTCTAGCCTTGCCAGCTCTGAGAGAAAGTTTGCATGAAGAAGCAAATGTCATAAATAATTTCAAAAAGCTAAATCCCAATCCATATTCCCAGACCTATAACTCTAGTTGGAGAAACCATCTAAATTTCAATTAAGAAAATGAAAATAATGCACAACCTTCACAACGACCTCATTCATGTTAGAATTTTCAAAACTTCCAGAGTTACCCACAACTAACAAAACTCTTAAAGATACATTGCATTCATTTATTGAAAAAAAAGAGTCAATCAACAACCAAACCATGCAAACCTTGATCAATTTGACAGAAACTCTCTCCAAACTTACACAACCCTTATCATGCATGAAAAAGATTAGTTTCCTTCTCAACCTAAACCAAACCCCGATAGTGAATAAAATCCTCAAATAAGTAATACATGATATCAAAATATGAGCCAAGTCAAATTGGTTATAACACTTCGTGGTAGTGAAGTTGTCAAAAACCACATTCTGGATCCTTATAAATGAAATACTATCTAACCAGCCAAGGGGGGGTGAATTGGGTTTCTAAAAAATTATGCAATGCTTGAATAAAACTTAATACAAATCTTAAACGAATTTAAAACAATAATAAATAAATCAACCAAAATATAAAAAGATAAGGGAAGAGAGATTCAAACACATATAGTTTTACGTGGTTCGGCCAACCTTGCCTACGTCCACACCTACAAGCTCACCGGACTTGAGGATTCCACTAGTCAAGCCTCTAAGGCTTTAAGAACTCTTACAATTGACTTCATAGGTGTCAATCAACCTTTAGACCAGAGATTATCCCCAATCTCTTAACCCAAGTGTATCCCAACACTTACAATCACTTAAAACAAAGATTACAAAAGTGTTTTTCTCTCGCACAAAATATATGATTACAAATCTAAGTTCAATGTGCGAATAAATGAAACAAGAATGAATTTAAAGCTCAATGAATGTTGTTTTCTTATTTATAAGCTCAATGATAACGTCGTGATCAACCCTTTTTTGAATTTGATTAAGGTTATTTATAGTTGAAGCTGAAAAATAGCCGTTATTGACTTTCTGCTCGAAGTCGGATCGCCATTTTGACTTGAGCAAGTGACCGTTGGACAGATTTTTAAATTATCGGATCACCGGTATTGAAATGTCGGATCGCCGTTATCGTCTAGTGACTTGTAAAGAAAATGTCGGCTTACCGTTTTCAAGAAGTCGATTTACCGTTAGTGTAAAGAGGTTAAACTTCAATTTTGTTCGATGTCGGTTAGCCGTTATCATGAAGTCGGATTACCGACAATGTTTAGAGGCTGATATTTAATTCTATTCGATGTCGGTTAACTGTTATCATACTATTGGATAGGTATTTTAATAAGGACATGAATTTGAAAAACAACTTTTATTAAATCCTTTTTCATTTAAGTACAAACCTTTACTATTTCAAAATAGTGATTTATTTAAAATGTATGAAAAACGTTTGAGCTTTTAAAGACTTAATCAATTTTAATCAAGTTTGTTATCATCAAAATCATGATCAAAGAAATATTCATGTTAACAATCTCCCCCTTTTTGATGATGACAAACTTTACAAGAGAATATTTTTACAATTTTGCTCCTCCTAAATATGAGCTTCCCCTAACTATATGGCCAATCAATTTTTAACCAAAAATGAATTTATTCAATAGTATCATATATTAATTATCTCCCCCTTCATCGTAGAAAAGAAATAAATGCGAAAAGATTAAAGAGAGAATTGTGGATATTACCCATCATGTACGAAAATTTTGGCATAATCTTCCCTTAAAAATGAACATATCCTAAAAAACAAATGTAGTTAAAACACTTCTATAGTAACTTCGATTTATCAACCAAACTCCATATTCACCAATTGTCCAACCAGAGAAGCAATATACTAGTAAAATCATCACAATCACAAGCAAAAACACTAACATATCATCAAAATCAGCACAATCACAAACAAAGTTCAAATAACCAACACATCATCACAAAAGCTACAAGATATCATCCAAAATATAAAACAAATGAGATGAGTAATGTATGTACGAAAAACATCAATGTAGAAACTAAGATGTGGGCTGCGAGGAAGAACTGCTAGGATGGAAACCAAGGTAATCGAGGATGCATCACTGACCAATAAGGAATTCTTACTGCTGATCTAGAATCTGCTGCTGAAATGTCTGAAATTGGGATTGGAGCTGCTGCATGGAGAGAGTATCCATTTTGTTGAAGAGCTACTGGATGCAGTCCTTAGAAACGAAAGGTTCCTCAGGATGCTCAACTGGCTCAGCTATCTCCTTATCTTGAGATTGGGCTGCTGCAGCTCGGCGAGGGGCACGAGGTCTAGCTCTGAGTTGGAAATTAGTTAACTCATCCTCAAATAGATATCATTAAGCATTCGGTTATCATCCGGGGCAATCAAAGGGCCTGCATTCTTAGAAGATGGTGTCTTCACCCACTTCCCGCGTTTCTTAAAAAATCCATCGCAGAAATGATCTCTCTACCTAGCTTTCAGGTCTCGACATAAACAGGTTCAGTGAAAGGTACATTAAAGTGCCTTAAAATCCTAGTAATGATACTGTCATAAGGAAGGGACCAGTTAGTCACTGCGGTTGTGGACAACATATGACATAGGATAGTGTATGACAAACTCATGTCCTGCCTTCGGATGAGGGAATATAATAAACTGACATAAAGCCTAGTTACCTCATTACTATGACCCTATCTAGGTATGATCATGAGTTGGAGTATGTTATTAAGTATGCGAACCTGGAATGGTAGAAACTGAGACCGAAAGAACAAAGAACAAAGGTCATCAGAAAGATCACGACGCTTACAAATGTTCCGTACGCCATCCACATGATGAAAATCATTAAAATTAAACTATTTTCTAGTGGTATAAATGTCTAAACCCCCATATCAAATTCCGAGAATACTACAAAGGTCAATGATATGAACCCTTTCAAGAACTGATGCCACCCTAATCAATTTAGTCCCCAAGATCAAATCTAAATCAGGAATTGAATGGAACCTCGACCCAATTCTTAATAAAAGCATGAACCTTGATATGTGAAGACGCCACAATCAACTATGGATGGTCTGATTGATAAGTCAAGAGTTTGGACGCCGTGGAAATTCGATAAATTCAAAGAGTTTATAAAGAACCAAAGACAATGAACTCCCTCACCAATTACATAAAAAACTTATCTATTTATTGGATACGAGTACATTATATAGGGTTGGTTACAAGAAATTTTGGAAATAAATCCTAAACCAAAAATCAAATATGAATATGAATCTAAACAAATGGGAAAGAATCTAAATCAAATCAGAATCCTAATCTAAGCGAATAGGAAGGAATCTAAATCAAATCAGAATCCTAATATAAGTAAATATGAAAGAATCTAAATCAAATTAGGATCCTAATTGGTTTAAATGCCTCACATCAATTAAAATGGAAACTAGACTATTAAAATAGAAATAACTGATTGCTTCCCTAATAGCCTCTTCAGAAACAAGAAAGTATCTAAAAAAGGAAAATAATATATTTTGTGCAAGCCATAACGTGCAAGCCAACTCCCTATTTCATGGCCGTGATTATTTGGAAACTTTAAGAGCCTGAATCATGTATTTATCATGTGAGATTCCTTCAACGGGCCTCCACGAATTTGATTGAACCCAAGTTACTTGAATCAATCCATTAAGCGCTTCTTTGAATTTCTTTGCTCGAGCTCTTGTAACGGGGGGCCTCCACAAATTTGATTAAGCTCAAGTTGGTTGAATCAATCCATTAAGTGCTTCTTTGAATTTCTTTGCTCGAGCTCTTGTAAGGGGTCCGACAAGAACGTGATAGGATCTGAATATACTTCATCCCACGTGCTTGTGATAGTTTTATTCTTAATCTCATCAATCAACCTCATCAAACTCAATACGAACTCCACCTACGGAGGTTATAATCTTAATTTGTCAGGTAGCGGAGAATTCTATATTGGAGTAAAATACCCGAACCAAATTTTCATAAACATTTTCATCTATCCTCAATGCTTCTTCCCATTGAACTAAAATATCTCTAATGGAATGTTCACATATAAAAATATCATCAAAAAGAGCAATATCAGTGCAAAAAGAGGAAGTTACGGGTTTACCCATAAAATGTTGATCAAATCGAGTCGCCAAGTGAGACAGAGGAAAATGGATTTGTTCAAATTCCCGAGTAGTAGGCCGAGAAGAGTCACAAGATTTTTGACTAGTGTGTTTAGCTCTTTTGCGTCAAGTTGAAGGTTCACCCGCTAGCCATTATAGAGAGATTTTGGAATTTTGAAAAAGTGTGTGTTTAGAAGGTATTAAATCGATAGAAAGGAAGATGGTGAGTATAGAGATTGATTTCAAGTAGAAATTTTACCGAAGATGGAAGAAAATCTAGTTAAATCAAGCAAGAAATGGTCTGCTGGTTCTAGGGTTTGAAAATTGGGAAATTTTTAATATCGGAATCAAAACTAGGTTTTAATCAGTTCAAATGGTTCTAAAGAGGATAAGAATTAATTTTATGACTCCAATTTGGTGAGAAAAGACAAGAAAAAAAAAGGTTGATTTGAGAGAAGGAGAGAGTTGCCGCCAACGGGTTCAAAGGAAACGGTTCAGGACCAAGTGAGAAATGAAATGAAAATGGTTGACTGTTCTATTATCCCACGATATCGGTGAGCTGATATCCCCTTATCGGCGAGCCGACAGCATCTAGAACCACATTCTATTTCTCACACGAGATCAGTTAACCGTTATCCTATTGATGGTGAACTGATAGCTTCCAGAATGCATATAAAAAAATTTCTTCGAAAATGGTGAGCCGTTATTGTAAAATTGTTGAACCATTAGCATCCAGAATGCTTTCCTTAGTTTCTATCAATAAAACGGTCAGCCGTTTATTAAGAAAAACAACAATCCTTTTTTTACAAGTTATGATTTCACACATCTATTTTAATATTTGGCCAATAATTAATATATTCCAAGATCATTTCATTGATCCAAAATGTTTTAAGGGCCAGGTTAATGCATGATTCATGAACTCACATGATTTCAAACAACCAATTCATATAAGTATTCAAAGATTTATAATTCAAACATGTCACTCATCTATCATGCTTAAACACCTCATAAACATAAAAAAATCATCAATCAATCAATTTTAATAGTCTCAATAACGTGATTAGATATATTTACGTGAAAATTTCATCATCGCAAGTTCATGCCGAATTTTTTAAAATTGTTCTTCGGAAAGAGGTTTTGTAAAAATATCGGCAAGTTTTTTTTCCGTAGAAATAAATTCTAATACAAATCTCATTTTTTAACATGATCTCTCAAGAAATGATGTCTAATTTCTATATCCTTGGTTCTAGAGTGCTGAATGAGATGTTTTAATAGATTTATAGCACTAGTATTATCACACTAGATAAGAATATGTTCAAGATTAATGCCATAATCTCTAAGTGTTTGTTTCATCCAAAGAGCTTGTGCACAATAACTACCTACGACAATATATTCAGCCTCAGTAGTTTAGAGTGCAACCAAATTTTGTTTCTTACTAAACCATGACCTAGTAAATGGCAAGTTTCACTAGTACTTTTCCTATCAACTTTATAACCGGCAAAATCTGCATCCGAATAACAAGTCAAATCTATATGAGTTCCTCTAGGATACCAAAGACCAAGATCTATGGTTCCACTCAAATAACGAAAAATTCTTTTCACAGCAAGCAAATGCGATTCCTTGGGACATGATTGAAATCTTGCACATAAATATACACTAAACATAATATCGGGTCTACTTGTGGTTAAGTAAAGTGAAGAGCCGATCATACCTCGATACATTTTGATATAAACTTTTTTGCCTTTTTCATCTTTGTCAAGCTTGGTTGTTGTGCTCATTGGAGTGTTCTTGGTCTTTGAGTCATCAGTGACATCTCTTAAGTAGGTCTTTCACATACTTGGCTTAATTTATGAAAATTCCTTCATCATTTTGTTTTATTTGCATCCCAAGGAAGTACTTCAACTCTCCTATCATACTCATTTCAAATTCTTTACTCATATAAGATGAAAATTCTTTACACAAGAATTCATTAGTAGAACCAAAGATAATATCATCAATATAAATTTGAACAAGTATATCTTAGTTCTTATTCTTAACAAAGAGAGTAGTATCAGTTTTTCCATTAAAAAACCATTTTCCAATAAGAAATTCTTAAGTCTATCATACCATACTCTAGATGCTTGCTTTAATCCATACAATACTTTTTACAACTTATAAACATGATTTGGAAATTTTTCATTTTCAAAACCAGTGGATTGTTTCACATACACTTCTTCCATAATATAACCATTTAAGAAAAAACTATTGACATCCATTTGAAATAAAATGAAATCTTTATGACGTGCAAATGCTAAGAGCATCATAATGGATTCTAATCTAGCTACATGTGCAAATGTTTCATCAAAATCAATTAATTCTTCTTGGTTGTAACCTTGAGCTACTAATCTAGTTTTATTCCTTACAACCACGCCGGATTCATCTATTTAATTTCTAAATACCCATTTAGTGCCTATAATGGATTGATGTTCCGGTTTAGGAACTAATTCCCACACATTGTTTCTCTTAAATTGATTTAACTCCTCTTGCATTGCCATAATCCAAGATTCATCATTTTCAGCATTCGCAAAGGATTTCGGTTCAATTTGAGATATGAATGCAGCATGCTCACAAGTATTTCTAAATGATGATCTAGTTGTTACACCTCGTGAGGAATCTCCTAAAATCAAGTCTTTAGGATGTGAAGAAAATATACCTCCACTCCTTGGGGAGTGATTGAGATGTACCTTCATTTTGCTCTGCATTTGTTTCTTCATGTTACTCCTTTTGATTCCAATGTGATGCATCCTTTTGGTTATCCTTTGATGACTCTTCTTGTAGTTCTTTATCTGCATCATTATCAACAACAACTTTCTCCGCACAGGATATCTTGTTAGGATTTGATATCATTCACCAGATAAAACACCTCCAAATCATTCCTACTAGAATCCGAGTCAAGTCCATGTTTAAACCATTCACCAATGTTTTAAAGCTTTATGGTTTATCTGAAACCTCCCAGCCTTTCCAAGACATTTCCACAAAGTTTTTAACGTTTTGTCCTGAGTCATATGCTGATTTTCACCATCCAAATCCTCTGTGGAAAAATCCACAGTTCTTTGTTCAATTACCTTTCAAGTTGAATGAAGATGTCAATCCAACCAAAGCCTCCCATCCAGGAATGAGGCCTTCTGACTTAGTCTTGGCCCAACAAGAATGTTCTCAGTTGCTAGCCCAAGGTCTTATTGAACCCACTAGTTCTCAATGGGCTTGTCAAGCTTTTTATGTTGAAAAGCTTTCTGAGATTGTTAGAGGGAAAAAACGTTTAGTCATAGACTATCAGCCTCTAAACATGTTTTTACAAGATGACAAATTCCCTTTGCCAAAAAGACAGAGCATGTTCACTTATCTAAAAAATGCTCAAATCTTTTCAAATTTGATCTTAAATTCGGATTTTGGCAACTTGGAATTCAACTTTCAGAACGTTACAAAACTGCCTTTTGCATTCCCAATGCTCATTACCAATGGACAGTTTTACCCTTTGGTCTTAAAACCGCCCCATCCATTTTCCAAAAATCCATGGTCCAAATCTTCCAACCCATCTTGCATAGTGCATTGATTTACATTGGCGATATTTTGTTGTTTTCAGGGACACAAGATGCTCATCGCCATTTGTTAAATCAGTTTTTTGATATTATCCAATCGCATGGAATCATGTTATCAGCCAAGAAAAGCACTATTGCCACCAATAACATTGAATTCCTTGGCATGACTATCAAAGATGGCCACTATCAGCCAGGAAAGCACATTGCCCAAGAGCTCATTCACTTTCCAGATCAGAATCTTTCCAAAAGACAAATCCAGCAATTCATTGGTATTATTAATTATATCAGGGACTTTATCCCTCATGTTGATTATCACACCCGCCAGCTGTCAGCCTTGCTGAAAAAGAATCAACCTTCGTGGAACAACGACCACACACTTGCTGTCACAACTTTAAAGTAAATTGCGCAAAATTCGCCACCATTAAAGCTCATCACTGATGGTAAGTGAATATTGCAGACTGATGCAAGTGACGAATCATGGCGGGCCATCCTCCTTGAAGAAACAGATGGCAAGGAACACTTTATTGCCTATGCCAGTGGACACTTTTCTGACACACAACTCCATTACCACAGTGTGTTCAAAGAAATTTTAGTTGTCAAGCATGGTATTCAAAAGTTCGAATATCATCCTATCGGCTATCACTTTCTTGTCAGAATGGACAACTAGGGAAAAATGTTCTAGAAAAGATGTTGCTTCGGTTAAAAGACTAGTTTTCAAAATATGATTTCTCAGTGAAGCATATAAAAGGAGACCACAACTTTATTTCTGATATGCTCTCAAGACTTGCTAAACCAGACAAATCCCTGTTTTTTATATCCTCAGATTACCATTTTCCTATTATTTTCATGGCCACTTCACTTCCCTCACAAGCTCTTACCAAAAAATCCTTTCCCATTGGAAAGACCTTCACCACAGTCTTTGCCATCCAAGAGTTTGCTAAACAAGCTGTTTTTAAGTTTTTTATGAAAGCCTATCTCTTATCAGACTCTTTTCCATTCTCAACTTTCCATCCTGAAAACTTATTTCTTACAAGTTTAACCTTGGATCCTTCCAGAGAAATTTCAGAAGATGAATTATGGTACATTTGGTGCCTCACCATCCTCTATGCCACCAAATTAATTTTTCCAATTACAGCCACCTTAGACCACTTGCTCAATCCGGACAAAACAACCTCCCTCCTCTGGACACTTCTTGAATGGTTTTCTCCAATTCCATGGTGGAGATAGAAACTCCAACAATTGTCTCAAGTTCATAATTTAGAACGTATGCCATCCTCTGAAGCAAAAATGTGGACGTCTGTGTTCATTATTCATAGACCATACTTCCAACATCCAGACACAAACAACTTTTGGACTCAAGACCAAGTATATAAATGGTTTACAGCACCGCACCCAGCTGTCATTGACAATGAAATCCAGTCCAATCTGCACAACTACCTTTGTCAATTAAATCACCAAACTCCACCACACCGGGATATTTTTCACACCTCCTTAGGCCCACAACATGACATCATCATGATCCCCACTCCATCTGCCATATCCAAACCAAAGTCCACATGAATCATCATCAAAGAAGAAAAGCCAAACTACACCTGACTTTCTTTTCCAAGACACCAGGACCTATGGGAAGAATTCTTTCCTCTAAGCCAACATCTCCAACAGTTTCCACAACCAACCATGTTTGAACCAGGATCCTCATCACAACCATCCAAAGTTGACAAAGCCACCCAAACATCACCTAGGCCAGGATACCGAAGAGATTGCCCTTACCCACCTTGCCGTGGTCCCCACTGTAAGCATCCAAAGCTCTCCAAAACCTTTTTCCCAAAATCCAACAGTGACACTGACCCAGATGAAACAGAAAGCTCATCCGAAGACGACTACATGAATCTCCGCTCTCTATAAAGTAGTTTGTCTTGTTTCTTTCCATAAAGTCATTTGTCTTGTTGTAATAATTATATTCTACTTTATGGTTTTGTCTTGTATAATTATTAAGGCGTGCTTTTACTTTATGCTTTTGCTTTTGTCATAGTCATGCTTTAATTATTAAAGTACACTTTGTCCTTTGTAATCATGAAAGTTGTCATGATGTGTCTTTTACTTTTGCTTTTGAAAAAGATAGGGCTCCTGTCCTATCTTCCCTGGGAATTCTCCTATATAAAGCATCCTACCATCACTTGTAAGATAGAGGCTTTCGAAGAAATAAACTCTCGTGTGTTTCCATAAAACCATGAATTTTTAAACTCTCTTTCCTCTCTCTGCAAATGAAGATCTCTAGAGAAAGAAAAGGAATAAAGAATTAAATTTGTTCAGTTTGAAACTTAAGGAAGTATGCTCTGCACTTGCCTCTTGCAAGGATCCTGTGCATCAGAAAACTTTTGATGATTTCTTATCTTATCTGGTTTGGTACCCTGTTTTAAACTAAAAGACAGTCTGTTTTGGGTTATATAACCCAAGATAAAAATGTTTTAAAAGTTTTCCTGATTTCCCATTTGAGTATATCGACTGGAAACCAAGGTGTGCGGGCTACTGGTCCAAAGGAGATTTAAATATCTTGGCACTCCAAGGATCTCATCACTTTGGTAGAACAACGCCACGTACTTTATGGTATCAGAGCCTACCCGTCCTTGAAAATCATCCGTTTTCTAAACCTCCGTTTTTCTTGCCCAAAATGGACATTTTCTATGGGATGTCCCTGGTTCCGGCATGTGCGACCCAAATTGTCCATGTTGGGATGATTGGGAAGAAGATAATGATTATGCCACCAAAAAGAAAAAACCTCCAATCTTCTGTCAACCCTATCAACCTAAATTCCCAAAAGATCCTCCACCTCCACCTCCACAGCCCTTTTACCCATCTACAAAAAAGAATTCAAATGGATTGCCAAGAATTGCAAACCTGAGATTCCATCCCCCATCTCACACTCCACGCCTATCATTCAACCGATAGCTTGTATGATGTTTTCTTCCTCCTCTTCAGACTACTCTTCCTCCTTTCCTCCATTAGAAACTCACATCGATTCCCAACGAAATGTGGTATCCAAACCTTTCATCCCTTCAGCCATTACCTCCACTGGCCACCTAGACCCTCCCAAACCTTTTGAATCAGTCCTTAACTGGCAAACCCAAATGCCAGAGCACAGAATGATACCTTGTTGCATATCAATTCAAAGGTTGAGAAAATCAGTTTACAAACTGAACAGATTGAGTCAAAAGTTGACTCCATTACTGCCCAGATGTAGCAGATTCACCACAATCTTCAATCCAGAATTACTCAACTCGATTCAGAGTTACGAACAATGCTTGCTCAAAATACTATGACCCAGAATTTAATAAAAAAGAATAGGAAATTTGAAAGCTGAAAACCGAACTCGAACACATTGAGCAGGAAAGGCAAAGGCCAACCTTATTTACCTCATCTCCACCTTTACCTACTATTAGCCCGACCTTCCATCCTTTTGCATCTATGCTTTCTCCAATCAAGCCCCAAGATCCGTCCAAATTATTTGGTATGACCCATACTTTGTTTAGGAAATATCCTCTGCCAAAAGCATCTAAATCTACATCTCATCCTCGTCCACGTCCTGATAAACAGACTTTATATCCATCTTTGTCTATCACAGAACCATCACCACCCATCTAGACTCACCTTCCTCCTCATCCAACACCCACTCAGGCTAAAGATAAATCACCAATGCAATAATTTAGTGCACAGATAATCCCGGACCCATTTGATACAGACCAAACTTCTGATTCAAACCTAGCCATTTCAGCTGATTCCATTGAATCTGACACATAATCTTCCCTAGAAACTTCCATATCTTCTAGTGATTCTGAAAAATCCTATGCTGACATCACTAGAATCCTTATGGCCCAACCTGAAGATACTGAGCCTGCTCAATCCTCAAGAACGGACCCCTTCTTTGAAGTACCCTCAGATATTGAGGACCAACCCGAAGCATCCTCAGCTCCAACCCGGCCTGTTCAATCCTAGAATGATCATAAGCCTTCAAATGGCCTATGGTTTACTTTTGATGATATCCTTGCAGCTAAATGGAGAGATCGATTATCTGAAATGGCTGCTTGGACAGATCTGCAAATGTTAAGAGCCAATGCTACTACAGCATTAGTCCTTAGAGAACTTACTACTCATTTTACGGGATCTTTAAGAGATTGGTTTGATACTTTCGGAGAGTACAAACAATTACAGTTTGTGCAACTACCCAACGTCTCAACTGCTCTTACTGTCATTCATGAACAATTCATCGGAGAATCAGCAGCAGTCTTTGAAGCTGCAAGAAGAGACTACCTCAATATGAAATGCTGCTCACTCAACTCTAAAGATCTTGATTTCCATTATAAACGGATGTCAATCCTATTTTACAAGCTTAATGGATTCAATGATCCAACTCTCAAACATGTATTTCTGGCATCTTTACCTGAAGAATTGCAACCAGATATACAGAGGCAGCTTACGAGTCTCAATCTCACCATTGACAACATTTCCTTGGGAAAGATCTTTCAGATCGCTAAAGGATGTTTGGAAAAATTATGTGAACAGAAACAGTTCTTCAAAGAATTATTGAAAGACAAAGAGCCTTTCCGAAGTGCATGCAAAAAGCCTTACTTGCGGATCAAATGCAAGAAAAAAAAAGGATTGTGATTGCAGCTCCAAAAAGAAGAAGCATTTCCGCAAGTTTAAAAATCCAAACTTGTTTCCTAGATCAAAATCCCGGAGAAGATCTTACAGGTTTTTTCAGAAATGATCTAGTTTTTTCAAAGAACAGAAAATGAAAAAGTCAAGCAGATGCTTCATTTGCAAGAAAAAAGGCCATTATGCTAAAGATTGCCCCAACAAAAAAGATAAAGCCATCAGACTTCTGGAGCATTTACAAGCAACCACTGATTATTCTCCTCACACAGATGAAATTGAGTCCTATTTCTCATAACAGGAAGAGCCCACTAATGAAACAGTGTTCGCACTGTAAAACTCCTCTGATGATTCTGAAAATGATGAGTTTCAGACTGTTTTTTACCAATAACTTTTGTCTCTAGACACTACCATTCCTATCCCTTCCATAAAACTCCACATCTTACCCTCAAAATTCCAGAGACCAATTCCCGCCATTGGACTTCTTGATACCAGAGCCCAAAGAAGTATGATAAACCCAGACATACTTCCATCCTAGTCTTGGCAACATTCTGAAGAAAATTTCAAAGCAGTCAATGGAAAACTCTTCACCACCACATTGATTACCCGAAAACCCATTGTTATTCAAATCTTTCCTAATTGTGTTATCTGGACAAAAGTCATCGGTTCTCATCTACCTAATAAGGATATCTTGTTAGGATTTGATATCATTCACCAGATAAAACACCTCCAAATCATTCCTACTGGAATCTGAATCAAGTCCATGTTTAAAACATTCAGAAGGGGTTAGATTCATCAAACGTAACATGCATAGATTCTTCTACAACTAGAGTTCTTTTGTTATAAACTCTATAAGCTTTGCTTGAGTTTGAATACCCAAGAAAGATGCCAACATCAGATTTTGGATCAAATTTGCCAAGACTATCTTTTGCATCCAAAAACTTTGAAATAACCAATGTTATGTTTTCTATCTTTCCAAAGCTCGTATGGAGTTTTATTGAGATGAGGTCTAATAAACACACGATTTAAAACATAACAAGCGGTGTTAACAACCTGGGCCCAAAAATACTCAGGCAAAGAATTTTCATTCAACATGGTCCTAACCATTTCTTGAATCGACCTATTCTTTCTCTCAATAACTCCATTTTGTTGTGGAGTTCTAGCTTATGAAAATTGATGTACAATGCAGAAGAAGAACAACAAGAAGACGCACCACATGGAATTCAAGAGGAACATCATGAAGAAACAAATGTAGAGCAAAATGAAGGTACTTCTCAAACACTCCCCAAGGAGTGGAGGTATGTTTCTTCTCACCCTAAGGATGTAATTTTAGGAGATCCCTCACGAGGTGTTACCACTAGATCATCTCTTAGGAACACATGTGAGCATGCTGCATTTATTTCTCAAATTGAACCAAAATCCTTTGCGGATGCGGAAAATGATGAATCTTAGATTATGGCAATGCAAGAGGAGTTGAATCAATTTGAGAGAAACAAAGTGTGTGAGTTAGTTCCTAATCCAGAACATCAATCCATTATAGGCACTAAATGGGTATTTAGAAACAAAATGGATGAATCCGGTGTGGTTATAAGAAATAAATCTAGATTAGTGGCTCAAAGTTACAACCAAGAAGAAAGAATTGATTTTGATGAAACTTTTGCACCTGTAGCAAGGTTAGAATCCATTAGGATGTTGTTAGCATATGCATGTCATAAGAATTTTATTTTATATCAAATGGATGTCAAGAGTGCTTTTTTAAATGGTTATATTATGGAGGAAGTTTATGTGAAACAACCTCCTGGTTTTGAAAATGAAAAATTCCCAAATTATGTGTATAAGTTATCTAAGGTTTTGTATGGTCTAAAACAAACACCTAGAGCTTGGTATGATAGGCTTAAAAACTTCTTGTTGGATAACGATTTTTCGATGGGAAAAGCGGACACAACTTTATTTGTTAAGCATTAGAACCAAGATATACTTATTGTTCAAATTATGTTGATGATATTATTTTTAGTTCTACTAATGAGTTGTTGTGTAAAGATTTTTCATCATGTATGAGCAAATAATTTGAGACGAGTATGATGGGAGAGTTGAAGTACTTCTTTGGACTTCAAATTAAACAAAACGGGGAAGGAATTTTGATAAATCAAGCCAAGTACGTGAAAGATCTACTCAAAAGATTTGGCTATGATAATGGAACGGCAAAAGCACTCCTATGAGTACTACCATCAAGCTGGACAAAGATGAGAAAGGTAAGGAAGTTGATATCAAGACATATCGAGGTATGATCAGATCTTTACTCTACTTGACTGCTAGTAGGCCTGATATTATGTTCAGTGTATGGTTGTGTGCTATATTTCAATCTTGTCCTAAAGAGTCACACATGCTTACTGTCAAACGCATTTTTCGGTATTTGATTGGCACCATTAATCTTGGCCTTTGGTATCCTAGGGGAACTCATATTAATCTAACTTGTTATTTGGATGCTGATTTTGCTGGATATAAGGTTGATAGCAAAAGTACTAGTGGAACATGTCACTTCCTAGGCCATTCACTTGTCTCTTGGTTTAGTAAGAAACAAAACTCGATTGCGCTTTCAACCACCGAGGCAGAATATGTTGCCGCATGTAGTTGTTGTGCACAAATTCTTTGGATGAAACAAACCCTTAGAAACTATGGTATTAAACTTGATCAAATACCTATCTTGTGTGACAATACTAGTGCTATAAATCTTTCCAAGAATCCCATTCAACATTCTAGGACTAAGCATATAGAAATTAGACATCATTTCCTTAGAGATCATGTTAAAAAAGGAGATGTTGTAATTAAATTTGTTTCTACTAAAAATCAGCTTGCGGATATCTTTACAAAACCTCTTAGCGAAGACCATTTTATAAAGATAAGACATGAGCTTGGAATGATGAATGTTGCATCTTGACTTATGTTTTACTACATGGCTTGATATGTTTGTTATTATATGGATTTATACTTCACGAATTAGATAGCTTGATATGCTTGTAATTTTATGATTTTATGATTTTATGTTTCATGCATTAAATGGCTTATTGAAAATTTTTAAATCTCAAAATGATTTAAAATTAATCAATTTCAAAAGCCAAAAATAAAATGGTGTGTGTAATACAAGTATAAGAGCTTGCCAAAAATCAATTATAGCCAAATAGATTTCCCAGTCTAAACCGGTATACCACTTTCTCTCATCCAAAAAACTGCTTTCTTGTTGATTTCTCTTGGAACAAATTCTGGATAATTAGATTTATCAAACCGGTAAGCCGAATTATCTTTGGTTGCTCTCGGCTCAACATTCGGATAACCGGATTATCAATCCGGAAAACCAGATTTGCTAAACCTCTTCTCTGCCTCAAAATCGGACAGCTGGTTCTCCAAATCCGGAAGACCGGTTATGATTTACTTGGTTCTGCCACACAACCGGATAATCGGTTCTTCAATCCAGAAAGCGAAATTCTTGAAGCCTTGATTTTGTCTCGAAACCGGCCTGCCGGTTATCAAAACCAGTAAGCCGAATGCACGTTTCACCTATTCTGGAAGCTATCCGGAAAATCGGATAACGTATTCGGCAAGCCGTTTATGGCTTTCTAGTTTCTAGTCACTAACCGGCTAGCCGGTTAGTGAAATCTGGCAAGCCGGATTCGGGAGGTATTTAAACTGTTCATCTTCTCCCTTATTCGGCAATTCGGATTTCGTTCTCTCTCATGAATCGATTCTTCTCTCTCACTTTTCACTCCAAAATCCACATTTTCTACTCGATTTTTATACAAATCAGTCCATAAATCCTAATCCCCATCCATTCTAATGCCTAAAAACTTACTTAAAATCCATTTTTAACATCTAAAACTCTAGATCTCAAATTCAACCTAGGGTTTAACCGAATTTTTCTCTCTCTAAAATTCTTCTCCTCAAGTTGTTTTTTATCCAAATTGCTTCTCAAAATCACTTTCAATCTTCTTCATCTTCATTCTCTTTGTCTTTTTCAACCTTAAATCAATCAAATCCCAATGTCAAGCTCTCGACCGGTTCGAAGAAAAGGCAAAGAACCGGTTCAACCAACCAACCGGTCATGGCAATTCGGGGGCACCACCAATCAATCCAATTTTGAGTCCACTCACTTTCAGTATAAGAAACATTTGATCAAACGGTTTCAACAAAACTTTAGGACTCGTGAGGTACTCAATACTTTTTATATTTTACCGGATGTGATGCATACTCTCAACATTAGTCATAGAAATGTATTTCAATTGTTGGGAGATGTTGGTTGGATTGATGCACTTTTGATTGAGGAGAATGTGTATCCCGATTTGGTGAAAGTATTTTACTCGAATATGAAAGTTTTCGAGGAGAACAAGACTCGAGTAATCACCAATGTTGGAGGAGTTATGATTGATTTTGATGTTTCCGTGATGAATTCTATCCTAGGATCATCCGATTTTGGCCTAGAAATCTTTTCGCCTAGGAAATCTCCTAAACTTGATAGTTATATTCATGTTGACGCCGTTTGTAATATTTGTCGGCGTAATGATCTTTCTGTTGAAGACTGTACCATTCATTTCCGCACTCAGTGTCTTTGTCTTCAAACTCGTATTTTGCTTCGTATTATTCAGTCCATTATACTTCCTAGATCAGGGCATTTGGATGAGGTTTCTCACATGGACGTTGCCTTGATTGACTGTATTTTTAGACATCGTCTGATTAACTTGAGCTATACCATCATCCGCACCATGTTGACTATACCTGCCTTAATTACCCACTCCCTTCCATATGGTCACTTCATTACCTAAATCCTTAAATTTTTTGATGTGCTGATTCTAGAACCATCATGTAAACTGTCTAAGGGTATTGGGGATGATGTTATTTTCGGCTTAGACTTTGAGTGGAAGAATGGTACTTGGGTCAAATACACTGAGAACAAATTTACTTTTCTTGCTCCAAGTGATGATCGGTCACTTAATGCTGTGGTTCCAGCCCATCAACTACCTGTTTTCTTACTCTCATTTTGAGGGCAGCATAGATGTCGAGATTCGCCCATGATTGTTTCAGCTCCTGGTGCCTCTGCATCCGCTTCATCACTTCCACAGCCTCCTCCCTCTAAAGAGGTCACTCTTCAGTAGCATATAGATGAGGTGCGGACACTCTCTGTGCGGCAGACTGAGTTTCAACAGCAGTAGTAGCAGCAGCTTATTCATGGACAACGCCTCCTCTTTGAGCACTTCGACATTCCATATCCGTTTCCACCTCCATCCTCACCACCTGAGTAGTTTCTTATGCTTGTATTTGGACACACCTACATTTCATTTACTGCATTATGTTCTTTTATTTTCGACTCTATGGATGGTTATTATACTTTTGGTTTATGTATTTGTTTTGGATGATATGGATTTGTTTTGACTATTTGTTTTGGATGATATGGATTTTTTTTTTATTTGTTATGGATTATATGGATTTCTTTATGCTTATGAATTTTTTTTTTACTAATGTGCTTGTGTTGCGACTTTGATAATTGATAGGGGGAGCTTTTATTCTTTTTTATGATGAAGGGGGAGAATAATTTAATATGCGTTCTAAAAAGTGTTATGAAAATATGCAAGTATCTAGGGGGAGTATGCATGTATGCAGGGGGAGTCTTGTTAAATAATTTTCAAATCGATTTTTTTAAACTTGCATTGATTAAGGGGGAGCTTTTCATATCTAGATTAAATTTTTTATAATGTGTTTTGTCATCATAAAAAAGGGGGAGATTGTTAGCCTATATGGCTATAAATATTGATTTTGATGATAACAAACCACATGTATTTATTAAGTAAAGATTTATGAATTGTGCTTTAATAATAAGAAAATGATGTTATGGAATTAAAGTATTTTGACTAAAATAAAAGTATTCTAAAATCTTTGATAGTGTTTTAAATTTCAGATTTGGACCTATTTGAAACTATTTAAATATTTTTGAGTCATTCTATAATTTCACATAGTTTGGGTGAAATCATAATTTCAGAAAGTTTTGGGATTGACAAAGCATGATTTAAAATTATGAAATTGGACCTATTTACAAACTTTCATAATGTTTTGGGTCATAACATAGTTTTATAAAGTTTGGGGGGTCAAACTATAAATTTAGGAAATATTTCACTGTAGCACTCACTGTAGCAAGCGGCTTACCAAATATGGTTAAACAGCAAACCGGATTTTGAGCAGTAAGCCTCTGGAGCATAAACGGCTTACCGAATTTCACAAGCAGCAAGCCGGATATTTTGAAATTCAAATTTTGCCGTAACGGTAACATAAAAGCGGCTTACCGGATTCCTAAACGGCAAGCCGATTATGACTAAAATGTGCATAACGGCTAGTTTTTTAGCTCAAACTATAAGAACTCAAATCCAACACATTTTCAAGCTCTCCAACAAGCATAAACAAAACGCACACGAGATATCTTGAGCTTTCAAGTTGCAAAACACATAACATTGAATCATTTATTGTTCTTCATTTTTGAATATCTACTCTTTGAGTGAGTTTTATTGTAACTTTCATTTCTTCATCTCAATTGTAAGAGTTTGAGTGTGTGAGACACTTGAGTGAAGAGATTGGGAGATAATCTATTTGTTGTAAAGGTTTATTGACACCTTGAAGTCAATTGTAAACGGTTGAAGCCTTGGAAAGGCTTGGATAGTGAAATCCTCAAGCTTGGATCGCTTGGAGGCGTGGACATAGGCGGGGATTGCCGAACCACGTAAAAATTCATGTGTTTATTTCTCTTCTCCCTTACTCATTAGTTATTGTGATTTTATTGAACTTATTGCTTTCAATTTTTATTAAGACATTAGATTGCTTGTTGTGTGGATTTGCTAGGATATTTTTTAAAATTCCAATTCACCCCCCTCTTGGATTGCACACTTATATTTAATTTGGTATCAGAGCAAGGTGCTCTTATTTATACTTAACCGTCTAGAGTTAAAGATCAATGTCAACTCAAAATAATTCCACATTTAGGGAAGGATAGCCCATGTGGTTTCTTTTTCATTTTCCACTATTTTTGTTTGTTTCTCGAGAAAATCTGCCACTAAAGAGACCTTTATGCTTGTTTCTTAAGAAATTGAGATGAGTTAATTTTATTTTTCTTTTTTTTAAACCTGACAGCCCACATGACACTCTCAAATCTGCTTGATTTTGAGTTTGAATTCTGAATAGAGATTGATCTCCCATTTTTCAGGTCATACAAAAGAAAATGAGTTGCTAGATTTTCCGAACAACAAATAAAATTACTAACTTTTGCGCTTAGAGACCCACGTTAAGATATAAAAAAATAATAATAATAAAACAATTGGTTGCCATGGTATCCAATAAGACATTGGATGAAGAAATCGAGCTTCAATGAGTTTGAAGGTGGTGATGGTAGTGCAGCAAATGATAATCAGGCCTCAAGTGTATTGTCCATCGTGACTTTGTAAATTAAGATTTCGAAATTAAGAAAAAAAATCTTTGTTTTTGCATTTGGCTTTCTTCGTTTTCTATACAAGTCTCTAGTAATGTGACACAAACAATCCATAAGGACTCTGTAAACTAATATTTTGAAATTATAAAAGAAATTGTAGCAAGTAATGCATACGGAAATCTACATTAAATTTCTCTCACTCTTGACTCGGGAGTTCTGAGTCCGTGAGTACGGACTATCGACTAGGCTGCCAAATCTTGTTAGTGAGAAAAATTAAAATAATCTATTGCGTCTTTATGTCTCATACGGGTCTCATATTGGAAAAATCATGCAGAGAAAAAAATATATTTTTCTAATTTTTTCAAATTGGCTATGACCTTTGAGACACAAAAACTTAACTCATGTAAAAAATTGTCTGACTTCATAATTTTATCCAACTGTTGAATGGATCGAGCAGCCAAAATCAATATCAGCGTATTCTTTCTTAGGAAATTGAGCTTCCTCCCAAGATTTACTTGGCTATCACTCAAGGCAAATTTATCAAGCAACAAATCAATAGAAAAATTAAATGGAGAATACACCAATCACACAATACAAGATTTACTTGAAAATCTCCAAATCCGGAAAAAAACCACGGCCGTTGTCAAGAGGCAACCAGAGAAAAAATATTCACTATGTGAAAAATTATTACAACCACACTCTCAGAAATAATTTTCTCTCACCCAAACTCTAAATACATAATTTCAATAAATATTCCTTAACAAAGCAAACCCATAATACCCATATTGAGGAGCCAAATGCTCCATCAATATAACTACATGCTTAAAAATATTTTTATCTGTCAATTCTCATCAAAATTTGGATTGTTTCTCTGGGATTTGGAATACAAAAATAAGGAGGAGCACTCCTCTATTTATAGCCAAATTAGGGCTTCATTTTCTTCCTTTTTTTTTTCTTCTTTCCATGACCAACACCTACCCATTTTCCTTGTTCAATGGCTAGTCACCCACCATCTTTAAATTCAAAGATGGTTGCTCAACCACCCACCATTTTGACACTTTTTTTTAATTAATTTTCAACAATCTCCACCTTGATTAAAAAAAAATAAAAAATTCATAACTACTGTTACAAAGCACTGTCTTCACCAACAGTCATAATTCTCAAAATAGAGAATTATCATACTCTACCATAAAGAGTATAAAATTTAGAATCAACCATTTTAAGATTTGTTTCCTAGCAAATGTCGAACATATCCACTGAAAATTATGGTGCAATTCTCATGCTTGGTTTCCCTAAGAATTCTTCAGTCATGACATAATTTTTCACCACACACCTTGCATTTATACCTAGCCAATGCCCGCGTGCAAACTTGTGGACCCCGCTGATCATAACATGTTCGCTTTCATGGCAACTTGGAGATCTACATGCCAAAAGAACTAACCCAGTCTCCTATCAAAAGGAAACTCACCATCTATGAGAATATTAGTATCTCCTTTACTGATTCTGGAGTAATTTCCCGAGCCTACTCCACCTTTTTGACAATTTTCTTGAGGTGCCAAAATTGTCCACACCTTCAAATCTTTATCCATACTAGATTGGATACACCTTTGACTTGAACTCTCCACAAGTCAATAAAATCATTCTTCCATTAATTTTTTTTAACAACATCAAACTCCACCATGTTTGAAAATCACCAGTTGCTGACATATATGCTTTACATAAACAGTACCGTATACCACAAGTAAAAATCGTTGGCTCTGATACCACTGTTAGGAAATTGAGCTTCCTCCCAAGATCACTCTAAGCAATTTATCAAGCAACAAATCAATAGAAAAATTAAATGGAGAATACACCAATCAAACAACACAAGATTTACGTGGAAAACTCCAAATCTGGAGAAAAACCACGGCTATTGTCAAGATACAACCAAAGAAAAAATATTCACTATGTGGAAAATTATTACAACCACACTCTCATAAATAATTTTCTCTCACCAAAACCCCAAATACATAATTTCGATAAATATTTCTTAACAAAGCAAACCCATAATACCCATATTGAGGAGCCAAATGCTCTCTCAATTTAACTACATGCTTAAGAATATTTTTATCTCTCAATTCTCACCAAAATTTGGATTGCTTCTCTGGGATTTGGAATACAAAAATAAGGAGGAGCACTCCTCTATTTATAGCCAAATTATGGCTTCATTTTCTTCCTTTTTTTTTTCTTCTTTCCATGGGCCGCACCTACCCATTTTCCTTGTTCAATGGCTAGCCACCCACCATCTTTGAATTCAAAGATGGTTGCTCAACCACCCACCATTTTGACACTTTTTTTTAATCAATTTTCAACATTCTTGAAGATTCGGGCATCCATATAGGATATAACATTAACATACATCCCTAAGTATTTCCACTTATAACCCTTTGCTTTTTTAACCCTATGGGATGTCCCAGGCTCCGGCATGTGTGACCCAAATTGTCCCTGCTGGGATGATTGGGAAGAAGACGATGATTATGCCATCAAAAGGAGACCCAAAAAGAAAAAACCACCAATCTCTTGCCAACACTTTGAACCTATATCCCCGAAAGATCCTCCACCTCCACCAGCTCCTTTACCCATCTACAAAAAAGAACTCAAATGGATTGCCAAGAATTGCAAACCTGAGATTCCATCCCCCATCTCACAGTTCACGCTTATCGTTCAACCGATAGCTTGTATGATGTTTTCTTCCTCATCTTCAGACTACTCTTCCTCCTTTCCTCCATTAGAAACTCACACAGATTCCCAACAAAATGTGGTATCCAAACCTTTCATCCCTTCAGCCATTACCTCCATTGGCCACCTAGAACCTCCCAAACCTTTTGAATCAATCCTTAACTGGCAAACCCAAAATGACAGAGCACATAATGATACCTTGTTGCATATCAATTCAAAGGTTGAGAAAATAAGTTTACGAATTGAACAGATTGAGTCAAAAGTTGACTCCATTACTGCACAGATGCAGCAGATCCACCACAATCTTCAATCTTGAATTTCTCAACTCGATTCAGAGTTACGAACCATGCTTGCTCAAAGATATTATGGCCCAGAATTTGATCAAAAGGAAAAGGAAATTCGAAAGCTGAAAACAGAACTCGACCAGATCGAGCAGGAACGGCAAAGGCCATCCTTATTTACCTCATCTCCGCCCTTACCTACTATCAGCCCAACCTTCCATCCTTTTCCACCTATGCTTTCTCCAATCAAGCCCCAAGACTCGTCCAAATTATTTGGTATGACCCATACTTTATTTAGGAAGCATCCTCTCCCAAAAGCATCTAAATCCACATCTCATCCTCGTCCACGTCCTGATAAACAGTCTTTCTATCCACCTTTTTCTATCACAGAACCATCACCACCCATCTATACTCAACTTCCTCCTCATCCAACACCCACTCAGGCTAAAGATAAATCACCAATGCAACAATTTAGTGCACAGATAATCTGGATAAACAGGGTAACCGTCAGAATCAAACCCTGTTATGGGCAAATCTAGGTAAAGGAGAGCGATGAGGCTCTTGTAGAGCACTTGGAGGTGGTTTAAAAGTCATGCGGACTGTGCCATCTGGTCGTCTTTCAAACATGCTTTCAGATGTCTGAATTGGAGTTGTATTGTTATGGAACTGCTCATAATTGGAGATCCATTCAAGAGGCATAAGCTTGATAAGCTCATGACGGGGAAGTTGTCGTGGGATCGGGATGATTGTGGGAATTTGGTCCAATTCGGCTAACACCATGAGGGTGTCAGAGTGGTGTTCTAGAGTAAGAAGATCTAAGACATGATTTTGAAGCCTATAGACCAGTTGATGATGTAAAGTGGCTATTTTGGCTGAAGAAATTTGTTCTGCACCTTGAATTTGAACTTGGACTTGCAAGGTTGTGGGCAAATTGGGGTCTTGGAGAGAAATGTTGAAATTTGGATAAAAGGTGAGTAAAACGCTTCCCGCATGAAGAGTTGTGAGGACAGTGCCTATAACAGCATCTTGGTATTGTTTAAATCGGGTATCAAGCATAGCAAGTCGAGCTGTAACCGGTAATACTTTTCTCCCATGAAGGGTAAGGATTAATCTGATGCCTCCAGGATGGAGATGAGTATATCCTTCCCTTTTCCAATTAGAAATTAACTCTGAAAGGATTTCCAAAGTGACATATTGCTCAGCAGAGGTTGCTTGAAGAGCACATTGGTCCAGGCGAGAAGACTGGATATATTCTTTAGGTTGAGGCCGTCTAGTGGAAATGAGAGTACGGATACTTCTGGTAAAGGAACTGGGGCGTTTATACAGCTGATAAGGGCTGATAAGAGGGTAGGATGACTCATTAATTTGGGCTGAGTCAGGGATGTAGGAATATTCGACAAGGTTTTCAATCTTGTTGGCGGTGTGAGAAGTGCAAGATCGAGGCAAGGAAAGAGTAGAAAAAAGAGTAACAGGATTGGAAGGAGTTGAAGATGAAGTGGAAGCCATGAAGGAGAAAGTCTCTCTGCTCCTGAAGTTCTAGAGAGCAAAACAAAAAAAAGACATAAATCGTACCATTTTGGGCAAGAAAAACGGAAGTTTAGAAAATTGATGATTTGCAAGGACGGGTATGGCTCTAATACCATAAAAGTACGTGGCGTTGTTTTAGTAGAGTGATGAGATCCTTGGCAGGCCAAGATATTTAAATCTCCTTTGGACCAGTAGCCCGCACACCTTGGTTTCTAGCCGATATACTCAAATGGGGAATCAGGAAAACTTTCAAAATATTTTTATCTTGTGTTATTTAACCCAAAACAAACTTTCTTTTCGTCTAAAATAGGGTACCAAACCAGATAAGAAATCATCAATAGTTTTCTGATGCACAGGATCCTTGCAAGAGGCAAGTGCAGAGCATACTTCCTTAAGTTTCAAAATGAACAAATTTAATTCTTTATTCATTTTCTTTCTCTAGAGATCTTCATTTGCAGAGAGAGAGAGAGTTTACACATTCATGGTTTTATGAAAACACACGAGAGTTTATTTTTTTGAAAGCTTATATCTTACAAGTGATGGGAGGATTCTTTATATAGGAAAATTCCTAGGGAAGATAGGACAGGACCCCTATCTTTTTCAAAAGCAAAAGTGAAAAGACACATCATGACAACTTTCATGATTACAAAGGACAAAGTGTGCTTTAATAATTAAAGCATGACTTTGACAAAAGTAAAAACACACCTTAATAATTATACAAGACAAAACCATAAAGTAGAATATAATTATTACAACAAGACAAACGACTTTATGGAAAGCAACAAAACAAACTACTTTATGGAGAGCGGAGATTCATGTAGTCATTTTCGGATGAGCTTTCTGTTTCATCTGGGTCAGTGTCACAGTTGGATTTTGGAAAAAAGGTTTTGGAGAGCTTTGGATGCTTACAGTGGGGACCACGGCAAGATGGGTAAAGGCAATCTCTTAGGTATCCTGGTCTCTTCGGTATCCTGGCTTGGGTGATGTTTAGGTGACTTTGTCAACTTTGGAGGGTTGTGATGAGGATCCTGGTTCAGACATGGTTGGTTGTGGAAACTGTTGGAGACATTGGCTTAGAGGAAGGAATTCTTCCCATGGGTCCTAGGAGTCTTGGAAAAGGAAGTCAGTGTAGTCTGACTTTTCTTCTTTGATGATGATTACTGGAAGTAGTGACACTCTCACAAAGAAATTAAACCCAATAAAAACAGTCACTCCAATGAATGGTAATTGAGAGAAAAGAATAAAGAAGTGATATCACATGCTCTCACCAAGATAAATATGCCCTCAGCTTAGAAATAATACGATCTCAAGTCAAACAAAAATGATAGTTAACCCAATTTATTTTTCTCTTTTTTTTCTTTTCTTTTATTATGCACCACTACATCTTTTTAGCCCATATAACTAGCTTCTATTTCAAACTATAGTTCCCTAAAATCAAGAAAGACTTATATTAGGACATAACGTAGGTTAGAGACATGGCTAACAAAGAATGGAAATAAGGAAAACAAAGTGTATGTTTGAGAAAAATGTAGAGAATTTTTTTTTGAAGTTCCAAGGTGGATTTCACCTTTTATTGTTATTTTTTTTCTTTTGAAACAACAATTTTTGTTTTGTTTTTGTTTTTTTTTTTGCTTTTATTTGGCATAACTTCACTAAACAAAATAATTATTTACATTTTTCTCAAACATAAATAGGTGATGGAACTTATAAGACATCGGGTAATACTCCAAATTGGAGTGGATCAAGATGATAAGTTTAACAAATAAAAATTTTTTTTTTCTTCTTTTTTTTTAAAAGGCTCAAAATGGTTAACTATGGATATTTCACAAAAGGGATGGATAGAAAGGCTCAAACGGGACAAAGATGACCTTTTCATCGTCTTTTAGGGCTCTAAATAATCATCCATATCTACTAGTTAGATAGGCCTCCAAATGTAGCAATACACATTTTTCTCTTTTTTTTTTACAATTTTTTTAGGGTTAACTTAAAAGAAATCTAGAGATTGTGTATAAAATAATAAACTACTAAGCTGTATGAAGAATGTGCAAAAGGGTTACTTTCCAAGAAAAATAATAGGCTCAAAAACTCACTTGGTACTTATTATGACTTGTTCATTCCTTTAAGTAACTCATATTTGTCTCCGACATTAACATGTAGAGTAGCAAACATAGTGTAACATCACTTAAGACCAAAGATAATACAAATACTAAAATTTGAAATTAATCATGTCATCCAATGTTAAAACAAATCACAATTTTTTTTCAAAGAACATTCTACCCCCCAACCTATTCTAAACATGAAAGGAAAATATGCATGCAGAAATGTGAAAATGATGTAGAAAAACTAATAAGAAAAGTTACACTTAAAATGATAGAAAATGAAACTGGTTTTTTTTTTTTACTAAGAAGATGCGTTTCTAGAGGCACTACACTCCATATTCAGCCATTTTTGACTTAAAAGTTGGAAAATGTATATTTATAGAGGGGAAATTAAAAAGAAGAAGAAAAATGAACATTAAAACTCAATCAAGAAAAACAAAAATGTCTGAATTTTTTTTTTTGAAACGAAGAAGATGCGTTTCTAGAGTCACTACACTCCATATTCAGCCATCTTCAACACAAAAAGTTAGCAACAGTTAGTTTCTACAATAAAAAATCAGTAAAAACTTAACCAAGATTCCACAATTGTCGACTATTCCCTCCCCCCAACCAGAATGAAACATTGTCCTCAATGTTTTAAAGGAAAGAAGTAGAGTTTAGAAGACATCACCTGAGTGGTGCAACACATAAGAAAATATTTACAGGTGGAGAGTTAAATATAATTTGTACTTCTTACTGCGGCTACTGTTACCATCATTATTTGGACGCTCCAACACAGAGGACCAGGGGTCTGGCTTCGGTCTATAAGCTTGTAACAGATCAAGTAGCTCATTAGCAGTGTGAGCACAAATAAAAAGTTTTTTCGCATTGGAAGGAATGAAGTAGTTTTTTATTGCATGGTTAAGAAATGCGATAAAGCCATCATAAAAGTTATTGACATTTAACAAACCGATGGGTTTCTGGTGGATGTGCAGATGGGCCCAAGATGCTAGTGTGATAAGTGCCTCTAGTGTTGCAAGATCTCCTGGAAGGAAAATAAAAGCATCAGCATGATTAAGCATTTCAGTTATTCTTTCTTGCATACCTGAGACGACTAACTCTTCTCCAGTTGATAAGTCAGAGAAACTGCCCAATGGTTTTAGGACTCTTGGGATGATGCCTAACACTTGACTTCCTCTGACAAAAGCTGCTTCTGAGACCATTTTTTATAACCCTCGGTTACCTCTTCCATACACCAAGTGTAATTTTCTCTCTGCTATACTTCGACCAAGATCTATGGCGGCCTCAACAAACTCTTTATGTTTGCCATAGTTAAATCCAGAAAGCACACAAATGTTCTTGAATTGTCGATTGGGAATAGCTGTCATTGGGATACTTCTCAAAAACAATTTGTGAGTGCTTGACAAAAAATCATATTTAAGAATCTTGGTGACAGTAGGTCACAGCTGCGTATGAGGTGGCATGTTAGTGTCAAAGAACGCGTAAAGCACATGGCTCGCAAGTCAAAAAGGAAACAGTAAAAAGGAAAAAGTAAACAGTAATAAAATTATTAAAGATAATAATGCAAATAATAAAACAACAGTGAAATGAAATAACAGTGAAGTAAAAAGATATTTACAGGTAGTTGCGACTGTGGCTCACATCTTCCTCTGGTTTTACGTCCAGAAACAGCTTGAACGCCCTCTATGGGTCGAGGATGGGCTTCCCATCTAGTTTTCTTATAAACTGGCAAACAGGGTCGTTTATAGTCAGATTCCCGAGACTATATCATGCATGCTCTTTCTGGAATAATGGCCATAACTGGAGAATCGCTCCTTGCACATATCCACTGGGATGCGTTTTAAGAGACAGAAGGATATCATCCAATGACTCCTTATTCAAGTCATCCCTAATGAATTGAATCTTATCTTCCCTGTTATCAGACAACATTCCTAAAGAACATGGTTTTTTATTTCATCTCATTCTAGCACACTTATGACTAGCAACAGAAATTCTTCGAGCTTGTCATTTTCTTGCATAGTTTCCTTTACCACAACCAGGCATGTAACTCACATGCCGATCGTACTTTAGCCTCGATGAACCAACGGATGTCAGCATGTATGTTATTCCTCATGAGTAATCGCATGCGTTCGGACCGAGATTTATAGATCATAAGGAGGGCATTTTGAGGAAGTGAAGGGAATCACTTGTAAAGCTTCGCTAGAATCTCATTTCTGTCCATACTTTCGCCTCAGAATATCAGTTATTATGGGAAACTGAAGTAACTGACTTGATTGTCACGGAGTACCGTTATCCGCCACTTCACCGGGGTAACAAACTAAAGCACACAAAAAGAAAAACAAATTAAAACACACAAAGAAAATTAAAATCGTCCTCTTATTGAATTTACCTCAAGCTCCAACTGGATGTCATAAACACTTCTCTCAATATCTCTGAGTTGGCATTCTAGATTCTCAACATAGGCTACTAACTTTGGTGGTGCTAGAGCCCAAATGCGTTGTGTTTTACAAAATTGAATATGCTTTTTGAGATGAGTTTTGACACGTTGAAGTGGTTTAAGAATGTTCAGGAGGAACAGTCTAAGTATAATACTCATGATTAAAAATGATAAGAGAAAACTTAATGGTAAAACAAACACACTTATGCAAAAAACAATTTCAATTAGCAAAAGAATAATAAAAAGAAAGAAAGAAAAATCAAATCAACGAAAAGAAAAAAAAATCAATTCAAATCTGGTGGGTCACTCAAATTTATTTCGGTGTCTTCTCCATGTGGTTGGTACTCTAGATATGGTTTTAATCTTTGACCATTAACTTTAAACGTGACACCGTTCTTTGGGTCCTTAATTTCAATTGCCCCATGTGGAAAAACAGTATGAACAATAAAGGGACCAGACCAACAAGAGCGTAACTTACCTGGGATTAGGTGCAAGCGAGAATTGAATAAAAGCACTTTCTGACCTAGGAGTGAAAGATTTTCTCATGATTTGCTTGTTGTGGAAGACTTTCATCTATTGCTTGTAAATCTTGGCATTTTCATATGCGTCATTGTGAATTTTATCAAGTTCTGCTAGTTGTAATCTTCTTTCTGAGCTGGCTTGCTGCATGTCAAAGTTGAATTTCTTGATGGCCTAATACGCACGATGCTCGAGTTCCATAGGTAGGTGGCAAGCTTTTTCATACACTAGCCTGTAAGGTGACATCCCAATTGGGGTCTTGAAAGCCGTTCTGTATGCCCATAATGCATCATCAAGTCTTAATGACCAATATTTCCTGTCTGGCCTCACCATTTTTTCTAATATGTGCTTTAATTCTCGATTGGAGATCTCAACTTGGCCATTAGTTTACAGGATGATATGGGGTCGCCACTTTGTGTGTGATTGAATACTTTGTCAAAAAAGCTTTGAATGCTTTGTTACAAAAGTGGGCACCACCATCACTTATTATTGCTCGAGAGAATCCAAAGCGCGAAACAATGTTGCTTTTCAAAAATCATATCACCACCTTGTGATCATTAGTTCTACATGGAATTGCTTCTACCCATTTCGATACGTAGTCAACAGCAACCAATATGTATTGATGACCAAAAGACGGGAGAAAGGGTCCCATGAAGTCGATATCCCATACGTCAAAAATCTCAACCACTAAAATTGGATTTAGTGGCATCATGTTCCTTCGTGTAATGCTCTCCATTCGTTGACACCTATCACATGAAGAACAGAAAGTGTAAGCATCTCAAAATATAGTTGGCCAATAAAAACCACATTGTAAAACTTTAGTCGCTGTTTTCTTAGCACTAAAATGGCCACCACAAGCTTGTTCATGGCAGAATGAAAGGATATTTTGAATTTTATTTTTTGGGACACATCGTCTAACAATTTGATCTATATAATACTTGAACAAGTACGGGTCATCCAAAAGAAATTCTTTATTTCTGCAAAGAATTTAGCCTTGTCTTGCTTGGTCCAATGCTCTAGAAGTTTACCTGTAACAAGATAATTAACTATATCAGCGTACCAAGGAAATACTTCCACACTCATTAGTTGTTCATCTGGAAATGACTCATTCAGTGGTAATGATTCCATAATTGTGTCAAAATGGAGACGAGAGAGATGGTCTGCCATAACATTTTTTGTGTCTTTCTTATCTTTGAATTCCAAGTCGAATTCCTGCAAAAGTAACACCCAACAAATTAGTCTAGCTTTTGCATATTTCTTTGTGAGAAGATATTTAAGAGCAGCATGATCTGTGAATATAATTATTTTACAACCAATGAGATAAGATCGAAATTTTTCCAATGCAAACACTACTGCTAGCATTTCTTTTTCAGTAGTTGAATAGTTCAACTGTGCATCATTCAATGTCATACTAGCATAGTAAATAATATGGGGAATTCGATCAACTCTTTGTCCTAAAACTGCTCCTACTGCATAATCAGATGCATCACACATGAGCTCAAATGATAAGCTCCAGTTTGGGGGCTGAATGATGGGTGATGATGTCAATAACTGCTTCAATTTTTCAAATGACACAAGACATGAATCATTAAAGACAAAAGATACATCCTTAGCAAGTAGATTGCATAATGGTCTAGAAACTTTGCTAAAATCTTTAATGAAGCGTCTATAAAAACCAGCATGCCCAAGGAAAGATCTTACTTCTTTGACTGTTTTGGGTGGAGGAAGATTAGAAATGAGATTCACCTTGGCTTTGTCAACCTCAATACCTTTGTTTGAAATGATGTAACCGAGAACAATACCTTCTTTTACCATAAAATGGCACTTCTCCCAATTTAAGACTAATTCTTCTCGATACATCTACAGAACTAGTGTTAGATGATGTAAACATTAATCAAATGAATCACCAAAGACAGAAAAATCATCCATAAAGACTTCAAGGAATCGTTCAACCATATCAGAAAAAATGCTCAACATGCATTGTTGAATGTAGCAGGTGCATTACATAATCCAAATGGAATTCTCCTATATGCAAATGTGCCAAAAGGGCAAGTGAAAGTGGTTTTCTCTGATCTTTTGGTGCTATAGAGATCGATTGTATCCTGAGTAGCCATCTAGAAAGTAATAAATTCATGGTCTGCTAATCTATCAAGCATTTGATCAATAAATGGTAAAGGAAAATGGTCTTTACGTGTGACAGAATTTAACTTTCTATAATCAATGCAAACACGCCATCCTGTAGTTACTCTAGTTGGTATCAATTCATTATCAGCATTGGTAACTACTGTGACTCCTGACTTTTTAGGGACAACTTGTACAGGACTGACCTATGAGCAATTAGAAATTAGGTAAATGATACATGTATCTAATAGCTTAAGGACTGCAATTCTAACAACTTCTTTCATATTAAGATTTAACCGACGTTGCATTTCCCTAATAGATTTAGCATTTTCATCAAGGTGAATGTAATGCATGCAGTCTACTGGGTTTATACCTTTTATATCCGCTATGATCCATCATAATGCTCCTTTGTGCTCTTTTAAAACATCCAACAACTTACCTTTTTGTTCGTCGTTTAGGGATGATGAAATGATTACCGTAGTAGAGTACTTCTTCCCCCAAAAATGCATATTCCAATGTGTTGGGCAATGGTTTGAGATCGAGTTTCA